>JAVQJD010066104.1:0-18323 GCA_036023655.1 Nannoperca australis | reverse complement strand
TGAGCTGAATGTGACGTGTGTGTGTGTGTGTGTGTGTGTGTGTCTCTATGCGAGGTGTGGGAGTGTGTGAGGCCTGGACCAGCGCTGTGGCCAACAGCAGATGGCTGGTCTTGTTCCCTGGGGGGAGGGTGGGGGGGTCCTTTTGACCAACACTTTTAATCTGTGTGTGTGTGTGTGTGTGTGTGTGTGTGTGTGTGCGCGTGTGCGTGTGTGTGTGTGTGTGCGCGCATGACTGCAACTGCTGTAGCCAGGCTGAGCCAACTGTCTGCACTGCTCCTCTTACACAGCTACGTATCACATCACTCTTCTCAGGAATGTTTTTAATGAAATAGTGATATTATGCCATACACATTTGTCAAAGGTCTCAATTTGAGGAATCTCAATTGCAGTCATCCCAGACAAACATTAAGACGCAAAAACAAACTCAATCACTGATTAGTTAAGTACTCCAAGGTTCAGATCAAATATCTTAATTACATCAAAATGTTTTCATACCATGTTCCAGTTTCATTAAGTTGGTCATATTATTTAAATTGCCTCTAAATCCTTTGTATGTGAGACAAAAAAAAAAAGCAAGATGCTGTTCCACTTGGTTAAGCTCAAATATCGTGTGCTGAATCGTTTGATTGAGGGAGCAGTTGGTCTGCGTGGGGTTTGTCGTGTGCCTCAGTGTGTGTGTGTGTGCTGTAAAGTGTAGCACATGTGCGTTCTGAAGAAACTACGGCTTTGAGTTGAGCGGAGCAGAGAGGGCAAGTCTGAGGGGCAGGCCAAACCTGCACCCCCTAAGACAGCTGGGACAGAGGTGACCCTGGCCCTTAGGCACGCGCACAAACACACACACACACACACACACACACACACACACACACACACACACACACAACATGTAGACACACATAAATGGTGAGACTACCTCCTTGGCTGTCCCACAACCCTTCTGCTTCCCCTGCAGCTGTTTGCATGAGTTTGTGCCTCCATGTGTCTTTCACTTCACCAACCGACCACCTCGTGCCAACGTATTAAACAACACAACATCACTTAAACACCCCAATCAAAAACAATACGGATCGTATCTGAAGCCCATTAACAGCGAGGTAAGGGCGTATTTTTAGCTGCTGGCAAACAAAACATAGCAGCATGACATCCAAAAATAACTCTGCAGAGCACATAGTGATGGTGGTGCGGAGATAGACGGCTGTCTGCAGGAAGCCCTGACAAAAACCTGAGACAATGCTGCGGATGAGACACATACACAACACGACATAAGCCTATAGGACAGGCCAGATCAGATCCTGTGGCAGACTCAGAGACAGAAAGGGTGAAGAATACAGGAGTCATCTACATAAAAAGGAGGGCTGGGGCATAAGACACTAGCTTACAGTGATCTACTTTACGTTATTATCTAGTACAAGCATTTATTTATCCTCACTGGTAAATCATGACGCAATGGCTCCATTACAACATGATTGTGACAAGTCTTAAGTCCCTCAGAGCATCAGACCATCACTCAATGTCTGATGGCTTTACAATCTGTACAGCGTAAGACATCACCTGACCCTTCCTCACCCTCGACTCCGATAAGGAAACATTCCACACACAAAAAAAAGTAAGGGGAGAAAATCAGGGGGAAAATAGGAGAAACTTTAGCATAAAAGATCTGTCTTCCATGGCACAAATCCAACTGGTGACGCATGTGCTGAGTATACCGTAGTAGGATTCAGAGAAACAGAAATTCAATATGAGAGCTACAATGATTATCAATTAGTCAATTGAAAAGAAAATTAATTTGCAACTATTTGCATTGCAAGAGATGAAGGCTTTTTAATATCTCGGATTTTCTGCTTTTATCAATTTCACATCTTTGTGAACTAAATGTTTGGCTTTTGGGCCGTTGGTCAACCAAACAAGACATTTGAAGATGTCACCTAGTGTTCTAGGCTTTTGTGACAGACATTTCTCATTGTTATCAGATGTTTTGTAAACCAAACAAAATCCAAACATTGATGGATTTAAAAGGGGAAACAATTGATAGATTCATTGGTAATGAATATAGTCATTAGTTGCAGCCCTGTTTTATTCAAGCAGGAAAATAAAGTATCAACTCTACTAACTACTCAACTCCACAGGATACGTGATGTATCTAAGAACCAAGTAATAGAGCTTGAAACTGTTACAAAACTACACAAAGCTGCCAAAGGCAGATTGTGAGCTGTCAATCAAAAAAACAAAAAAACACACCCTATGCAATACTTAAGGCTTTTAATACAGTATTTCTATAATATAATTGTTCAGAATCACCACCAATCCATGGGAAATACAATGGATATTGAAAAGTTTGAGTTTTGGGGCAGGATGATCACTGTGTTTTCCCGAATTGTGAGAGCTGAATTTAATGCTTGTCATGAACAAGATTTATAAGCAATCCATCAACAGTTTGAGAAGCAGTGATAAATTCATGGCTGGAGAGGAGAGAGCAAAGTCAGTTGTTTTTGTTGAGGACTCGACAATGGACAATAGCCTCATTAATGGCACATCACAAGTGTGCGTGGGGACTGGCTCAGGAAGATATTTCCTTGTTTATGAGGATTAGAAATGTATCATTTGAAAACCCAACACTTCTGCTTGCTGACATTAGTCTGAATCACTTGATCAGTTCATTAGCAGTGGAAATATTGTATACAGTATATACTTAAGCACCACATTCATGTATGCACTTGTCTTGTGCCCACTATTCACACATGTCCGCACTGGCAGCCTCACACGTCTCCCTCAATCGGACCAGACAGACACACACACACACCTCTGAGTAAGTAATTACACACTCACATACATGTCTCTGTCGGGAAAGCCTATGAATGTTCTCTATTCAGCTCTGTCTATACTGCCAACATGTCTGCTGTCTAAAATACACCATTTAGGGAGTGGACAAACACCATTCTGGGCCTAAGGGCCAGTGGATCATCCTGGAATGGTGAAGAATGGAGCCCTAACCTAACGCTCACCCTGCCCTGCCCCTCTCAGGGCTTGTTATGGGTTAATAATGGGCTCTAAGTGCTTCCCTTTAGGTGTGCTGGTAACAAAGTTAAGTGCTCATTTATGCGACAGCAGAGAGCATGAGTGGCATATGATGACTTGGTACAAACTCCTCATCCACACTAGAGTGGTCTGCTTCACACACAGGGCAAAATATGGCAAAATGCAGCTTGACCAGCAAAGGCAAATTATATATTTTAATAGTCTAATTATATTATAATACATAGTCACTCGCAGAGTTAACCTGAAGTCATCTAGGGAATGTAAAATGAAAAAGCAAAAACATGCCTTTGGATCGTTAATTATTTCTACTTGAACCTTGCTCAGTCCTTAAGTCAAAAAGAAGGTGTGTTTTTCTGTCCAACTGAAGTCATAAACTCACAAAAGTACATTCAATGGAAATGTTGAGCTGACATGACTACAGTATATGTCAGCACTGTCCTCACTGCAGATCTGCCCGCTCTTGTCCTACACATCATGCATCCACTGTATGTGGATGATGTAAAATGTCTGTCTGGAGGTGTGTGTTTATGTTGCAAACTCCGCACGGATTAAAAAGGTGTGTTCACCGCAGCGGATCCCTCCAAAGCCCAATAAAAAAAACACTCTCCTTGTTGCCTCCTGCTTTCTTTGCTTCCGTCTTAGCACTGCGGGTTTACAGAAGAATCCGGGGACTAATCTTGATGTCTGAACAGCTAATCTGTGTGTGGTGTGGCTAAGCTGTGCTAGGGTGTACTTATAAGCTGCTTTACAATGATGAAGTTTAAAGAAGTGACCGGAGACCAAATCATTTACCTTCCACTGTGCTTTTAGTCAGATACCTAAAACGCCTCTGGCTGTCAAACAGCCCACTGGAGCATCCACGTTCAATGTATGTGCCATGCCATTCCTCACTTATACGGTTTCGCTACTTATTTTACTCAAATTCAAACTGGCTTAATTGCATTATTTACTGAATGTAATAATAACGCATAACATGAGGGTGGAGCAGCAGGCCAGGGAGGCGGAGTTATTAATTATTTTAAATAAATTAACCGGGGCTGAAAAGTAATCTGCAATCCTTCATTGAGTAAATCACTAAAAGTCAAGTAAAATCATCAGAGGGGATACTTGAGGACAGCAGTGCCACGAGGCGCCCAGATTAAGGTTTTCTGACTGACTGGTCAGCTGGTGGGCGATTACACTAAAGGAGTAGGACGTGCTGGATAATCCTCAGATAGAGCTGCACTACATTGCAACTTCACTGACGAGGACAGACAGAAAAAGAGAATGTGTTTGTGTTAATGTGTATATGCCTGAGCATGCATGTGTGGGTTTTACAGTAAGTCTGGGCAAGTGTGGGTTTCCAGCCAAGTCTCCTGCCTGCAACCCAGAAGATAAGCAGCAGTGATAATGCCAGCAACAGTGGACTGATCCTGGAAGCGCATCAATGCTTAATAGGCTTGGCACAGGGACTGCCCTCCTTTCCTACCCCATATCAATTTTTTTAACCGAAAACTGCGATTCAACCAGGAGCCAATACAACTACGTGGCTCGACCCCTCCGCACAGTTCAAAACATTTGGTGTTTTTAAGCTGACAGATGCATGGGATGGCTTCACCATCTGCACAGCCAATCACTCACTGTTCTGATTAATCCTCACTCTTTAATGACTTAAGCTGTGGAGAGCCGAGGCCAAGGAATAAAAACTAGGACTGTGGTTTTGGGAACTACAGAAGGTTGACTGGCAGCAGATGCAAATCCTCAAGGCTGCAACTGGGAGTTTGGGTAGAGAAACATGCACACAAAAACTAAGAACAAATAATCCCGCCATCAGCTCGTTTAAAAGCAAATTTAAATCTCTGCCAATTATTTGTTCAATTTCTTGTGTGTGTTTTCACTGATTCTTCTTATATTATTAAAGAGTTTGGCACATTCTGCCAAGGAGCATTGTAAATTAATGTGCATTTCGCAGATTTTTAATGGCATAACTCTTCTCATATAGATTTGGGATTGAGGCCCATCAAAACAGCCAGGTTTTAACAGAGACAAGGGTTCTAGACAGGCAGAGCCGATCAGCTGCAGGGACTAGCAGCAGAGGCTCAGGCTGGGGGATAGAGAGGCTTGGCAGTCAGTTGTAGTACAGGGCAAGCTTGGGATGAGGACGAAGGCACAGAGAGACATAAATTATTTAACACACAACCATTACAGAGTGCACAATGGTATATGCAGTCTTCCGACATGAACCATGTTTGATTGTGTTACAATTATCTGCCCAGAAACACGTCCATCTAATCACATTTATTCCAAACTATGAGGCAATCAGTACGACTTATTTTTGCCCCAATTTCTGGCCAGTTTTGTCGAGAGGAGGTGTGGCCATGGCTCCTCCTAGTGGTCACTAGGACTGACTAACTAGTTTTTAATCAACAAATAATCTTTACTCCAGGATATCATCCTTTAAAGCCTATTAAAATATCACAGATAGCCTGTGAAGCGTCTGAAACTTGATTTCCCGCAGATATTGCAGTGGCTGCTGTGTGACTTATCCTGGATGTTAGTGGTTTAGCACATAGAGTCAACAGAAAAGTGGATTTGTCTCTAATCTAATTTCACCCGTGATGCAAATCAGCTTAGGTCCTTGGATCCTGGATCCACGCATCTCTCTTCTCCTCTGGGCAGCTTTAACAGTGCTGCACTTTAGGTACAGCTGGCTCTACATTCGCTATCACTGCTGTTGCCAAAGAATATTACAATCCACTCATCTGCCCCAATTTCCATGATCTGTTTAGAGTAAAAATAGATTAGCCTATCGCTTTGTTTATTTTGTAAAAAAAAAAAAAATATATATATATATATATATATAAATCCTTCAGAAGTACCATTACCGGTTCTTAACACAGTCAATATGTGAAATGAGTCCGACCCACTCAGATTTTTTACAAGCAAGATATAGGTTTCACTTCAGAAAGGTGAACAATAAGTGAACATGTGAAAGTGACAAATGCCGAAAAGCAATCAACTGTAGTGCAACCTTGCAATGGCCTCATTAACGAGGCAGAATCACCCCTCTCTGTCAGTGGAAAGGTCTCTCCCCACTGCAGTGTGTGTATCAGATGAACCCACTGCAGATATGGCGATCTCTGAACTACTGACAAGGCTAAAGGGGTGGAACCATCAATATGTTTGTAGCCACTGATTCCCCAATACTGCGCTTCAACCAATACCTGTGAAGAGGTGGCTGTCTGGCCAGCCCCCTTTGAACCAGCACAGAGGCGGTGTGGTCCCTGTCTGTCTTTGTTAAGCTCAGGGTTTTCTAGCTGGCCTGTCTGTCTAGTGGGGTAAACATTGTCTTGCTGGGAGACAGGGATGCTAAATTAGAGGAGAACTGCTGCACACCTGAGCAGGGGACAGCAGCTGACTCACCTTGACTAAAGTGGGGAAAGAGATAGACAGCAAAAAACTACTGAAGAGAGGGATTTGAAGGGAAAGGGCAGGTAGAGGCCACTGGGCCAGGCATAACAACCAATTTACACCAATGGCCTACAGACTCTTGTTTGTCCCCCTAAAATGACTCAGTGGCTTCAGGCATACTGATAGAAACTCCAGTGGAGGCATGAGCACATATGACACCCACTGCAAAGACAGGCAGCGCCACACAGGCATGACTTCATCAGACAAAAACGCAATCTTCATAGACTGGCACCTTTCAATTACATACCAGGAGGGCATCACTTAGCTCCAGGAGTATGCTAGTCTGTTATAACGTGGTTTGGAAGCTGGATTAATAAAACCACTTTAAAATACTGATCTCTGATAGCTTTTCAGTAGGTAAGGCTCCATTCTGCCAATGAAAGCACAAACACTCATAGATACTAAAACACACACTGAATTATGATCTGCTGTCGAAGCAAAACCTCTTCCACTGGCTGACCCACAACTGTACTATGCATTTGTTCTTGTACTTCCTTTTGCTGCTGTGGCACTTCAACTTCCCTGCATCGGATCAATAAAGTTTATCTTGTCTTAACTTCCTCTTGACAAGACCTGGTCACATTGTCAAATCAACAGATATCAAATCAAGCCACAGCAATTCAATCAAAACTACTGCCATTCAAATGAATCAACAGAAAATGGGTTCATTTTATTTAGTCATTTACCACATAAATGACTATGGATGCATGACTATAAATTCTAAGAGCTGCTTGCGTATATTTAGTTATTATACAGAATACTATACACATTACACAAACATACAGGTTCTGTGGCTTCTGGTCATACTAAATTAGCAACTGCAACATATCAATTTGGGCTCGCAAAGTGTGAGTATTTGTCACTTTATAGAAAAAATAACAGATTGACAGATGATGAAAATGTTGCTTGAGCCCTAATGACATGACTATGTAAAAATCAAAAAAGCCTCCTTAAAGACGTCAACATTTCACCCACAAAGACAAGATAGTGCTGCATCATTATCACATAAATAGACTTCCAGAAAACAGACACTTTGATAGTCAGTGGAAGACTGAGTGCACAGTCCCAAGCTTCCTCACTTAAGAGTCTTTGTTCTATTATTGTGTGCTTTGAAGAGTAGCAGTCTCTCTGCAGAGTGGCTGTGTGACTGCATCCTGGCTGCTATAAAAAGGCCACTCCTGCCCCGACATCGGAGAGAACAGTACATGGCAGTTACTGAGTGGTGCTTTACTTAGTAGGTCTGTCTGTGTGTGTGTGTGTGTGTGTGTGTGTGTGTGTGTGTGTGTCTGCACACTTCTTCACTTACTTTTGTGATGTGCCAGCCGGAAATTGAAAATGTGTTACATTCCCAAAGGCTTGCACCTTCTAAGTGTCCTTGCCCACTGTAATGGTGTGGGGAAATTGCGTCTGGGGCATCAGTGGAAACTAGGAAAGTTGTGCCAGTTGTTTTACATCTATGAAGCACATGTGAAGTGACTATACACTGGAAGACACACACACACACACATATATATATATATATATATATGTATATATACACACACACACACACACACACACGTGAGAAACAAAACCAATTGCAGGTAGACAGACATCAAACAACCCAGCACACATTCACACCCAGAGTGTACAATCAAGTCAGGCATAGGATTTCATGTCACAAACACACCGAGAAAGAAGAAAAATGTGTGAGCGCTTTCTTGGCTGGCTTGTAAAACACATTGGAGTATTAAGAAATTCCCTATATGATAAAAATGCATTATAATTATGATAATGATGATACCATGTACGCCACCTATCAGGCATCCTAAACCCATATCAGCTACTGAGAGACCGTGCCTAAGGGGAGAAGGCTGTGAGGAAGGAGGCTGGCCATCTAAGGCATGGAGGGGTTACTGCTGGGCTATTCCTCATGACTCACAGAGCAGAAAACACTGTCAATGCCTAGCTTTTGCTCTGAGGCTGTAACATTGCTGATGGGAGGCACTGCCACACCTCTGTTCAGTGGGCATATTTTTATATATGACTGATAACCCACATTATTCCTGTAATACGTGTGTTACCCGACTTCATCAATCATGGGAGAGGACAGCCATTAGAGTGTTAAAATATAAATCACATAAGAGGAGCTTTAAACGTTGATGTTTGCACGAGTGTAACCATATGACAGAAGGTGACTTTAATAATTCACACAGATTTCCCACTGGGTCAAACTGTGCAGCCAGCTTGCTGAGTCTGTTGTAATAGTAGACGTTATCAGACAGTATGTAAGTGAGCATGTGAAACCCACTAGGCATTGTAACGTGAGCCTGTGGCGGCTGCTATAGTTAATGGGGTGGAATTGCTACTCAAACGTCGGAGGCAAGATTCACTGTTTACCAAACCAAGTGTCACACAGAGGGGCCTTGGAGAAAAACATTATTAGCTAACCTCCAGTCGTGACCCTTTAGCACAGAAGACTCTTCCTCTTTTGAACAGTATTGTCTCTCCTTTGGGGATATACTAGGTCACATGCAGCACACAACGTTACACTCCATACTGCTGCTATATCGGTGTCAAATCTGAGCAATGTAATTATCAGTTTCCTGAATAAACTGCCTTCTATCTGCGTACACAGACAATGGACAAATTAACACACACAGTAAAATGGATGAGACCTGGAAAGCTAAGGTTGGTTGGCATGGCTATTTCCGCTAACGCGTCGTTGTCAAACTAGCATGGACTCGGCTAGCAAATGCTAATCAGCAGCAAACACATATCAAAGTAAAAGCGGACTCCTTCATAGTCACTCACACTTCGTTTATTAACGTGGTTCTCTTGTTACCTGAATGCTGCGTGAATATATTGATCCCTGGATCGGGCACGTTGACTGCAGCAGCCCTGCCAGGCGGAGTCCCGGTGCTACTGCCGGGTTCTCGGGGTCTCCTCCCGGCGCCGCTCCCCCGGTTCCCCTTCCCTTGGTGCGGTTGGGACGCATGGGGCTGTGGTGGCTGGAGTCCGGTCGATGTGCCCTCACCGACGCGGCCTACCTGCTGTCCCATCCCGGTAGTTTGGCGTAAGGACGTTTGGGACAAAGCAAGCAAACCCCCTGTGCACCTCTGGTTCACATTCCCCCAAGCTGGAGCGGCCTGGCCCGAATAGTTTTCCTCAATCCCCTCCCCGCTCTTCTTCACCGAGCTAACGTTAACTAGCCCGTATTAGCTCGCTTGGCTAGCCTGTTCGCAGCTATCGGCGAAACCAAACCCACCCACCCTGCCTTTAACAATAAAATCGCAACCCGGGCGTGTGACAGCGATTGTCTTTATCCCGGTGATCCCGGTGGTATGCGAGCAGATATTACCGGTAACCAAAGAGCGACAATCGGTCAAATCTGGAGCTTTTCAGAATCGTTGCAGCGTTGTTCGGCCGCTACGCGCCCCCTCTGACGCCGCCATCTTTACCGCAGAATAGAAGATGTGTTGCACAAGGCGGGGGGTTCACCGCGATCCCCTGTCACCGTGATCCTTTACCTCTCAAGCACCAACCGGGTGTTGGAACACCAACCGGGTGTTGGAACACCAACCGGGTCCCAACAGTTCCCGAGCACCGGTTCCAGCGGGCGGGGGGCTGATGTGGGCTGCCTGATCCCAGAGTCCTTGAGAGAAAAAAGATGCAGAAAAGCTTAAAACATCACTATCAGCTTTTGTCAGGCAAATGCAGAGTTGTGATATAAAATGAGTGCTTCAAGAGGTTTTTTGAAATTGGGTGCACTATAAAATTGTAACTAAGATGATATGGCTTTGGATGTCATAATCTTAATGTACTACAGACATTGATTGGATTCCTTTATAAAAATCCATATGTATGGTAATATAACTTAACTCTTAAGGGCAAAACAAACCCTACTGAATACAATTCTAGTGATTTGTAGATTTTATACAGAATCTACAGATTACAGCGATTAAAATCTTGATCACAATTTAACTCATGTATTTTATCTGATTTGCAAATCTAGACTTTTTCAATACTATTTAATTGGCAAGTTGACCCTTATATACAACACATTCTGTACAACACGTTCATAAAATATAACTTGGAATGCAAGAGACAGAGGAACATACTTCATTTTTTATTCTTAATAGTTCTAATACTTTGATGCGTCTTTAAAGAATGTATGAGACATCTACATCCAAAAATAGAACATACTGATTCATAGAAATGTCACTTGACACTATTCAAGACTAGAAAAAAAGATCACAATTAACACAAATATGACAAAGTAGGCAAAGCTCTGCTCCCAAAAATAAACATCTCATCTATATAAACAGCATTTCTGCATCTTGGATCTTTTCACTACTATAAATATTATCACTGTTAACAAAATCTCAAAGGCATTAAGCAAGATTAAAGCTTCAGCCAAATGTGGAGTTCTCAAGAGTTACTCAGTAGTAAGTACCACAGGGCATTCCAATATTTCTGCTATTATCTGTACAAATTAAAAAAATAAGTTGCTGGTACTTCTGTTTGTTAATATACAATTTGTGGGAAGCCTCTCTTGCTCCTCACCAGAATTCACAGCCAGATTGAGCAGAGGAAGGATCAAACGCTTTTATCTTTTAATACAGTGCCACCTTGTGGTCATACAGTCTTTGGAAGTGCAGAGGTTTCCATTGCTGGTTTTCACTTTGCATTATGCATCTCATTATTCACTAGCGTAAATATTCTCCCTGCATTGAAATGTGTCAGAATTGGCAACGTTAACTGTGAATTCACTTTGTGATTTCCTCAAAATAAAAATGTGTAAACGCATTATTTCAAGACCACAAGAACTAAAAGCATATTAAGCACATACATTCATTATTCCATAAGTCTGACATGGAAATAACTATTCTGTAAAATGTATACTTTAACAACAAAACACTGTACTTGAATGTAGTCTAACAAGGAAAACTGTAGCCCTTATTGCTAATCAAGTATCATAACTATTTCATTGTTGTAACATTCTAGCAGCCGGCTGCAACATTAGTTTCTTCACCTCAACGTTGGTCATGAACAAAACAAAACAATTAGGTCATCATTAAGGTTCACCAGAAACTTTCTGTATGACAAAGTATGTTCAAACCAGTTCAACAGAAAATATTCAAATCATCGAGAATACAATCTATTTACTTCCAATTGTCATCTCTATTTTGTTTAACATTTTGACTTATGGAGTTCTATGTCATGATTTTGAATGAGTTGCCTAACATCCTTGTGGCTTGACAGCTGGAGATAAAGAGAAAAGTTAGTTTTACATTTGGGAAAGTTTAAAGTTACACATTCTGTAAAAGCTCTACGTCACAATTTCAGATTCAGACTTCATTTCCCAACTATACCAGTGCATCAAATGCCACCTTCATTTTCCTCTTCAGAGATGCTGACTGCAATCTACAAGTTATAATACAGAAGCCAGAGTTCCTCACAGATTTATACAAAACAGCAAACAGGGGCCATTTTTCAAAATAAATCTTATTGGCAGTGAAAATAAATAAAATGTATCTTTCCAAACAACATACTGCATGTTAATTATAATACAGCAGTAACTGCAGACTTTGTTGAATATTAACTAGTACTGAATAAGTGAATGATGTTTGTATCCAGCTGCAGTATCATGATTGACTATCATATTGGCACAAGGAGTGGTTTCACAGTTGATTAAAGTAAAAGTAATATGAAAAATAAATAGTACATACAAAATAAAAGCGTTCACATGTGGTTTTATGTGAACTTGTAATTTTGTTAGGTTTGTTTTTGAAAACATAAAACGGGTAAGTAAGGCCTCACTTTGACTTTGCTGTTAGAGTGAAGAATATTTTGGCAAACATATTGAATCTCATCCACACATTTATATATAGACTCACTCACAACCATAGTGCAATAAAAGAAAACAAACATGAAAGACCAGAAGTTATGAAAGTAACAGAAAGGCTGGTCAAATTTATAGTGATGACTGATGGTCCTCGGCAGATCACAGCCTATCGTCCACCATCAGGCCTCTCTGACAGTTCCAGGAGCGAGGCTTCAGTAACTCAAGGAGCGAAGGCTGAAATTAAAAAACATCACGTGAAGCTTAACTTGCCTTTATGCTTAAAGGTTGGTAAAACAAAAACTACCTTTCAGCTGAATTACTGACTTGAAATAAACAGTATTTTGGTGTTTAGAGAGCAACATTACACCTGACTGCACAAAGAAATGCTGCAGTTGTTACCTCTTTTAGGGGGCAGTAGCGCTGGGCATACCACTCCTGGGAGTACAAACAGATAATCACTCCCTGACCCAAGAAGAGGGCTGTCCACATGATTATGTTCCAGATGGGACCTTTCCTTTGGTCGTGCAGAATAAAGTTGAACATCACTGTGAGGGTGAGAAATGAAAATGGACATAACTTGATTGATAACTTGATTTTTTGTGTCATAACGCAGACAGAATAACAATATTTATTAGGTTTAGCTGAAGTCTGGATGACATGAGAATAGCGAGGAGCACGAAGGCCTTTTCTCTTACTTCCAAAGCACATAAAGAGGCAGAAGAGCACGGGATAGAAGAAGCCAAAGCAGATTGCAAGAATGTACTCGTGGACCACTGCAGACACTGTAAAAACAAACAGCATGGCTGCTAGTCTGAAACGCTTTTGAGACATCTGGAATGACAAAAGCGGAGAGAAAAGACACGTCAAAACAACAGTGGTATACAGGTTTAATCTGATCCATGTATTTTCACATTAGCAATAACTTGGATAATGTATTTAATGGCTTTTCACACTGATGTTATAACCTTGTCCGTCATTAGAAAATAGTCAATTAAAATCCCTAATAGCAAAACCACTCACCCACAGCAAGTCCCAGTACACATAGTAGTACAGCCAGTCATGGACCACTACATTCCAAGTGCGATAGTAATTGGCAAAAGAGGTTGAGTTCCACCAATCCTGTTAGGTGTAATCACAATTCATTAAGTTAAAGTATAAAGTACAACATAGGAACTTAATTTAACGTTTTGCTGTAGTAGTAGAAGTACCTTGTAAAACATCCTGTCAGCAAAGCGGAGCATCTCAGCAAAAGCATTAAGCCAACAGTGGAGGAAGGCAAAGAATGCCAGGAAGAGAACCAACACTCCTGCAAATGAAAAATGATGGAACATGTTTTCTTTGTTTACTACTGCATCCCGTGAGACTAAGGGGTGTATGAAAGGGTGTTGATAATGTCAACAAACGTGAGGCCGATCTTACCTGGCAAGATGGAGTTAAAGACACAGAGGACCATGGCCCTCAGGTCAAACAGCTGCAGACTGATGCTGCGGAACTGAGGGATGCACAGCCGAACAAACACGTAATAGGCATAAAACAGACTGCCTAGTACCTGTGGGGTGGGAATGGTCGGAATTGTCAGAAAAATGGGCTGCAAAATATTTTGCTTGCAACCTTAAGTAAGGTCCCCCTTAAAATGTGAAAGAAGAGGATACCTGAAGTAACTTTGTGGCCACGTAGCTCCATCTGATCACTGGGTTCCTTCATTAAGTCGGAAACAAGGTTTTACCAAACAAATGAGCTACTGTATGGGGAAAAGACACACAAACAATGAGAGGGTTTGCTTACCTGGGGTACTTGTCTCTGTAGATGAGCGTGGGTGCAAACAGAAAGTAGAGATACTGTGAAACCTGAGGGACGGCTGGGCTGGGGCCTACAGATTACAAAAGAGACTGCTTATCAACGTAAGGACATAAGAACACGGTAGATATAAGAAAGAGAGCCATTGTATGAATTTACACTGTACATGGATGCAGAGGAAAAAAAACATGTTGTAGTTGGAAGGTTACATACTGGTCTTGTCTTTAGCCCAGGTCAGAACTCTTGGCACATTCTCCCTGACAAAGGAGTGGGCTTTCATCATTAGACGCACCTGGAAATAAACAAATAATAAAAAACACAGCACAGCTTACAGCAGCTATTACATCCATTTCCACATAGTCAATTCTTGAAGGGGCAGAGAGGTTATATAGCACATTTGAAAGTGCTTTACATGGAGGTGAGGTATAATACAACACACTAATTGTGGATGTGGTCCAACAGGTCAAACTAAAAGCGACCACGCTGGCCATCTACCTGTTCCAGGATGACAATGAAGCAGGACGCAGGTGGAAAACTGTTGGTCACCACCACATACGTAGGCAGGAATCCGAGACCGAGAGCCTGATAAAGCAGGAAAACAGAGCCAAACAGCAAACTGTACAACCTGGGGTGACTGTAAGACCCAGACTGGGTCTGTGACCACAGGTGGAACAGGGTGTAGGGAACCAGCAACGCAGACAGGAACATGCAGATCCATGTGCACACCACCAGAGGGAACTGTCCAAACGCATAGACCAGCAGGTCAAAGTCCAGCACCAGTCTGAGGCAAAACAGATAAAGCAGAGATGAGAAACAAGAAGGATCTTACCAAGATGAAAAGTGATCACAATATAAGGAATTCATTACTTAAACAAAAGCTTAACAAAAACAGTTAATTGACTTAATTGTTAAGGTGCAAAATTCATAAGGCTTTATACATAGAAGTCCTCTACATTACCTGCCTTCATCAATGAAATCTACCACCAGTGTACTGAGGATAAAGAGAATGAGCAGGGCAATAAACATGTGGTAGATAGTCCTGATGTGGTTCACCTCAAACAGCTCACTGCAGAGAAAACAGGCAGCAGGTGATTATAATCAGTTCAGCTACACTGATGTTGACAATCTCCAAGTACTGAGAAACTTTAATAAAGTGCACTGTAAAAAACATACCGTATGCTGCAACTTCACTGCACTTCAGGTAGCAATATTTACATTTCTTTCAGATCAATGTGTCAACTTACTCTAGGAGGGACCTGCGACTGACAAACTGCTTGCCCTGGCCATGAGGAGGCCGAAAATACCTAAATACAAACAGAGGGATATGAGTGACCAGAAAATCATTTGGTGCAACTTAAAACACAATTTGCTTCGATAAACTAGAAAAGCTGACAGGCAGCACCCGAGTTTGCTCCTCTCCTTGTCTGACAGCGGAGGTGAGAAGACGGCAGATGCAGGTGCAGGCTCCAGGGTGGCCGACTCCTCGATGAGACTGTCGATGAAGTCATTAACCTGACTGTCAAACTGACGCATCAGGTCACTCTTCAGGTGCTGAGCAAAAGCAAAGGCACAGGAAGAGTTTGTCATCCCATACTTGAATATGGGATATTTCGCATTTATGTGGCAATAATGTTGTTCCTTCTGAATATGCAAAGAAGATTGTAGCAAAGATTCTGTGTTACAGGTGAGAAGATTCAGTTAGATGCATATTGCGTTTCATTTTTTGAGACATGGTTTGACAGAAGACTGCAGGCATTGCTTTCAGAATGTGCAATGCATTTATTTAATTACCAGGAAGTCCATAGGTACCTTTTGTGAACCCCTGTAAAGTCACTGTACTACCATTATAAATTACATCATAAGCAAACTCTAAATTTGATCTGGATGTATTCATTCATTTTCATATCAACTGTCATTCTGTTCTTTTTGTAGTCATCACGTCACCTGCTTATGTTCACAGATAATCGATATTTTCTACGGTCATCTTCAAGACAGAACTAATTGGATTTAATGATACAGCTCAGAGGAATGAGGGCGACTGAAATCAATCTAGCAAGGATTTGGTTTTTACCAAAGTGTCTATCTGAGTGTAACAAAAACCCCACTAAAATATAAATAAACCCAATTATTAATGTAAGTGCTTACTACTACTGATGGAAATAAATCGTACAAAAAAAATGTACTGTACGATAAATGATTGTTGGCAGGATGATGAAATAAACATATCAATTGGAGGAAACCCAAGATCACTCAAATATTTAAAGTGGCCCGTTCTAACATTTGGGTTGAGCCTTTTCTACACCCAAATGACCAACTTACTAACCTCAGCCTTTCTTTTCAGTTGTAGCTTTTTGCTGATCACATGTTCCACTTCAATCTTTCCTAAATTTGGAAAGAAAAGACAGAAGTCTGAGCACATGATAAAATAAAAATTGCTGCAACACGCTGCTTTTGTAATCTTCCAAGTATCATTATAAAGCTAAGGCCTTCGGACACACCCAAATTAAAAAACAGAGCCAACAGAGCTGCCAGGTTACCTCGTCTCAACAGAACTTTGACCTGGGAAATGTAAACATGATTTCACATCATGTGAAATATTTCGGTAAATCACCAACAGATTATCTACTAGTGGCTTTGTGTGGGGCATTTGAGGAGATGGCACATTAAAAGAAATCACTCTGGTTTTATTGTTCACATAGAATTGAAATTTGTTTTTAGTAACACACGTAGTCCTGCCCAATACAAAAAGGCTTTCGATTACCAGCTTGAAATGAGTTGAGTACAGTAGATGTCGTGGTGAAGGTTACTATAAGTTATTAGTTTCGCAAGCTGTCTGATGATGAACAAGTTTTACAGTTACTGAGGTCAATTACACAAACAGAGACAAGCAGCAGTGGCACTCCACCCATCTAGGAAGAGGATGTCAATGAAGACTATAGCAAAGAAAAACACACACTGAACTTGGCACCGTGACAAAGCCAGTGAGCCAATAAATTACATTTTGTTAGCGCAATTTAACACTTTTACACTTTTACAAACCTTTTGAGAGTGGTCCGTATTTCTGTTCTAAATATACAGAGAATTCACATTGTCCAAAGACAATCAGTCACATCACATTGCATCACACAACATTGTCACTCCATGACATGGCTTCAGTGAGTAATACATTCAGGGGAATTTACTACATACATTGAAACTAAAATGTAACAGTAACAAGAGGTCAATGTCCTCTTCCTTGCTGAGGAGGGACTTGAGACTTTCTTACCATTGCCGATTATGTGGTTGCCTCCATTGGCTTGCTGATGTTCCCCGTGGTTACATTCCCCATCCAAAGAGCTATCTAAATCAGGAAAGGTGGGTATCTCAGGAATGGCACGGCAGCGAGACCGGAGCACACAGTCACCGCCGCTCTCCATCCTACAGAGACAGGTAACAGAAGTAAAAAACTAAAACAACTAATCAGTGCCAGCATCACCAAACGACGTCACTAGTCATACCACCTCACATGGACAACAATGCTAAGGAATTTGACAAACAAAGCAAACCCAGTTGACAATCAAATCACTCTCCCATGACACGGACACGCAGCAGACAGCTAATAGTTCAGTTGGCTCCCGTCAGCTGATATTAAAGGGTCAGCATGACAGGTGGCGGTTCATTCGTGAGCTAACTACACAGCTTGGAGCTAAATAGCAACCTGGCTCAATCATGCCAGTCATGATACTCGGTGGCTGCTAGGCTAGCACTGGGTAACATCTAGTCAAATTAGCCAACTTGTTGACGTCTATCGTTAGCTACGGACTAGGTTGACAGACATCGATGGAAAAAATAAAAAGCTGCCTACCGGCTTTCTGGATACCTACTTACTTAAATCGCCGTGTGCTCTCTTGATAAGTCGACCTCCGACGTTTTTGAGTCCGAACTCGGACGTGTAACTCATCTAATGACAACAACCTGAGCTCCTGCTCACCTTCCCCATTGTATAAACTGAGGAGACGATGAGTAGGGCAGCCGACGCTGATTGGTCGAAAGTCTCTCCTCCTTTCGACGTCATCAGCGCCCACACTGTTGACCATCCCTGTCATCAGCCTAACTTATATGGAGATAATTTTGTTCCATTATCAAACAGTCAAAAAAAGTGGTTTGAGAGAGAAACTTTCCCCACTTTTGCTTTCAAACTCTAAACTTTTGCTTTCAAACTCTAAACTTTTGC
>JAVQJD010066088.1:0-12268 GCA_036023655.1 Nannoperca australis | reverse complement strand
CCAGTTGTTTTTTTTGTGTGTGTGTGTGTGTGTGTGTGTGTGTGTGTGTGTGTGTGTGTGTGTGTGTGTGTGTGTGTGTGTGTGTGTGTGTGTTTGTGTTCCCATATTGTGCCACCTTCATGCAGAGCTCAGAATGACTTCTTCATTATCTCTGCTTCTCTATTCTCAGAAATAACTGCATGGAATCATTTTTAAGAAGGACATGGGGGTGGAGCAGAGAAAAATAAATAAAAAGATGAGTGTGGGTTGATGGGAAGGAGTCTGTTGAATTCCATCTCCCCCAAAAAACAGGATGTGGAGACCCCGAAAAGTTCCTTAAATATCCCAGCACAATCTGTGCCCTTTGTCAGACAGAGATAACACGACTCAGTGAGAACGGAGGCGCTGCCTGTGACTCACTCATATGAAGGGGTTTATTCATAGTTTGTGTGTGTGTGTGTGTTGTATGAGTCTGTGTGTGAATACTGCTATGAAAGAAAAAGACGAAGATAAAGAGGAGTTGGGGAAAAGAAGAAAGAACCATAAAGACTTTCTTGAAGAAGTTAGTAGTAGTAGTGTGTGTGTGTGTGTGTGTGTGTGTGGGTGTGTTTGTGGGTGTGAATGAGTGACAAAGAGAGACAGAGCGGGAAAGGGTTAGAAAGAGAGAGAGAGAGAGAGAGAGGGCAGTCTCTTGTTTTCCCGTGGGTGTACTGCAATAACATAGTAATCCTCATTAATATTTATCTGCCAGGCAAAGTGGAGAGAATGATTAGCTTGAGAGTGTGTGTGTGTGTGTGTGTGTGTGCGTGCGTCCTTTCTTGAGTGAGCGCCCCTTTCTGCATGTGTGTATAGCATATTACAGCATGCAACACATGAACTAGGTCAACTTTTATACTTAAGAGACTAACAAGTCCCGATACGTTTTCTTATCGTGGGGGTCTTTCACTGCACGCATGAACAGTAAACAGTATTTTCTTTTAAATTATTCCAGGCACACACATGAACAGGGAATCCGGTGCTCATGGCATGCACATACATCCTCGCACACACACACACACATACACACACAGACACGAAGAAGCTCCCTGCTTTCATCTCTCTCTCTCTCTCTCTCTCTCTCTCTCTCTCTCTCCCTCTCGCCACATTAAGTTACGTTACTGATTTTCCTGCTTGCACTTCTAATACAATCACATTAAACTAGACTGACTGGAATTGAATTTCAAACTAAGTCTATACAGGTATGTCACTTATAATCTCTGTCACAGTGAAGGTGGTGTGTGTGGGTGTGGGTGTGTTGAAGAAAGTTAAGCCTGCAAAAGCCACATGCCAGATTTATCGTCACTTAAAAATAATAGTTACTAGTAGAATAGTACAGTACTATACAATGTTTCCTGTGTGTCATATGGACTTTTTACTCTCTTGTACACAACTGTTTTTGCAAATGTGTGTGCCATAGTGCCTCAGCTGAGAATGTTCTTGTGAATTTATGGTGACTGTGACCCATTTCCCTCCACTGCTCTCCCTCTCTTTCTCTCTCTCTGACTTGCCTGCACTCTAGTATGACACGCCTGAGTGGAGTTCGGAGAGCAGGAGGAAGATTGAGAGATAGAGAGAGATGAGGAAGAGAGGATAGAGGGGAGAGCGAGAGAGAGATTGAGAAAGTAAGAGGCTGGAAGAAAGAAACAGGAAGAAACAGCAGGAGATGGAGGAAGGATAGTAGAAAGAATGTCAAATATATTACTCCGAATTTCCCCGTTTCCTGTCCATGTCAGGACTGGGATGTCTTCACAACTGACTGGGTAGTGCGTATAGGTTTAAGGCAGTGGTGGGAAGTAACTAAGTGCATTTACTCAAATGCTGTACTTAAGAACAATTTTTAGGTACTTTCACTTTATAGTTCTACTCCACCACAATTCAGAGGCTCTTACTCCAAAATATTTATTAGTTAACTTTAGTTACTATTTACTTTGCAGAATGAGATGGATAATATAAAATAGAATCAAGAAATAAATTATGACGTGTTATTATATGTTAAGATAAGACATTATTTATCCCCAGGGGTAAATTCACAAGCTACCCAGCAGTATATAAAGTTCTTAAAATAAGTTAATGAATGCATTAATAATTATAATCCAATAATTTACATTATTCTGAAATGGGCCATTCTGCATAATGAGTACTTTTACTTTTGATATATGTATTTTAAGTAAAGTTAAGTATATTCTGATGTTAATACCTTTGTCCTTTTACTTAAGTAAAATTGCATGACTTTTAATTGAAACATAGTATTTCTACACTGTGATATTGCACTTTTTAAAGTAAAAGATCTGAGTACTTCTTCCACTGCTCGTTTAAGGTTTATTTCTCATCAATATGTGGCTGAATGTGTGTGAAGAAAATGAAAAAACACGCAGATGATGTCACTGTTTGGCTGTCAATTCCTGTCCATCACAAGCTGAATCCCAAATAGTGTCTCCTTGTCGTTGTCTATTGCCGGTCAGCTGACACTCGGGTGCTGAATGTTTACATAAAAGGGCCTGTGTGACCTTTCCCAGGATTCAGCGGGACGTTGCACCCACATATAATCATGGGAACAGTGCACTGTCATACCTAACCTCCAGCCTCCCTCCCCACCACAACAAATATTTACACCCCTCGTAAATTACAGTGGCTCAGAGGTGAACGTCTCCAGCCTTCGTGTGGAGCTCCATCCAAACCCTGAATCATTTTGGAAAAGTCACACTATAGGAATGCCACACATTCCTCATGGGTTTCTCAAGACACCACTGAGAGGGCAACATGAGGCCCTGAGATAGAGGGATGGGAAACTGCTGCTGTGGAATGAGGGGACTTGGAGTATGTGGTTGGTAAAATCAAGCACATTTAAAAAGATGGAAGCTTATTGCATTATTTAGGATTTAGGATTAGGATTTTTTGGTGCAATGAACCTCTTGCAATCAGCAGTTAGCCGTCTGTGCAGAATATAGAGTGAAAGAGAAAGTAGCACACACTCCCAAGGCATCAGTGACAAAACAAGTAGTATTTTCTCACTGTGGAAAAGTAAAAACATATTTAAAAAAAATGTATATCTACATTCTACAGTATACTGTAATTGATTATTGCCATCGCAGCAATTTACTCATGCTCATGTTGACGTTCAGTAACATACAAATGGAATGAGCATCATGCAACAATTTGTATGTGCACACACACATACTTACACACACACTACTAGCAGTACAGGAGTGACCCCCTGCATTGATAAACCCATCCATGAATCAGAGTGGGCTTCGAAAGGCAATTTAATCCACCAACAGTCAGGTTGGGTTTGGTAGCAGATATTTCTATAACTATAACTATACAAAGCAGAGTTATTGAATTCTCTATTGATCGTGACTTTCTGAGGAAAGTGTAAAAGATGAATCAGTTTGTCTGTATAAAACATTCAAGCTTTTTTTCTTTTTAAATGTTAAGACTTACTGAAATAGAAGAAATCCTTTGTGACCCAGAAGATCAAGAAAGGTCTGCTTGAGCTAGAAAAAGTATGTTTGATTTCAGAACTATTTTAGCATTCATATCACATATAACATAGAGGACATTGATCATGTATTGTTTTAGCAGTGATGTTAAGCCAAGGATTTATCACAGACTGGCAAAGATATACACACAGACTGCAGGCTTGGCACGGGTTGTGTGTGGGAGTTGTATTGCCTCCATGTGGCCATTGTTGCAAATGTGTGTGTGTGTGTGTGTGGGTGGGTGTGTAAGCAAATGTAAAATAAGCTTCATTGTGAATTTCTATCTCAAATAAACAATTAAGTTTGATGTAATCAATCATATTTACATGCTTTGCACATTCTGTGCGAGGATAACGTGTCGAGTTGGGAGAGAATAGCACACAGGTCGGATATTCTTGAATTGCACTGGAAGCATTAGATAGGTCAGGTCAGGCTATCCCAGCCTGGGAAAACTTTCTCAGAGGAAAAATTTCGAATAAAAAAAAAACAACATTCTGGTTAAATTCCCAGTGCTGTGAGAGTAGCTCTTGCAGCAACGTTTCATGAGTGCACTCAATCACCATCAATGTTTTTCTGGTCAGTGACTGCATTCTTGTACAGTACAGTAAGTACGTGCATGACAGTGTGTGTTTGAATGTGTGTCTTCTTCATAGATTCAGAATGACAAGCACACCTGGTCCAGTCCGACCAGGTGTGTGAGAAGGTTTGCAGCCTGTAAGCACATCCCTCTATCCTTAAAAAGTGAGACAGTGAGAGAGAGTGCAGTCGTCCGTTCTTCTCTCCGGCACTGGACTGGTTGCTCTCCATGTGAGCTGCGGTATGAGAGCGCATATCGCTTTAAAAACAAATACCAGTCAGGGGGACTAAGAGACCGGGCTGCATTTCCTTAGTGGGAATGTTTGTGTTTGTGGCGCTCTGACCAGCGGACAGAGGGTGCACTGCTTCAGTGAGAAGAAAAGAGAGAGGAAGGTAGGAGAAGGAAGAAGAGAGAACAGAGTCAGCAGGGACCATTAGCTGTGTGGGACTGGGACAGATTGACTGGCAGGGTTTGACCTTGAAGAAGCATCAGACCGCTGAATCCCAGACTGAGAGGACAGAAAGGGACAGAGGCAGCCGAGGAGACAGCCACAGGGTTATCCTGGCTCTCTGTGGCTTACCTCTAGAGATGACCCAATTATTATCATCTGAAGCTAAGAGGTATCAAGAGGACAATAAAGGCTAATTCCTCCTCATTACCTGGGCCTCTGTGGATTTTACCTGTAATGGCTCACCTGTGCAAATAAAGGTTTGTTAAAGTGAATACTTGAACATATTCCTCTGGAGGTGTGCCTCTCGCCACAGAGAGCTTGTAGTCGGTGAAGTAATGGAGGCAGTCTTGTTGGGTCTAGACGAGGCAGTCTCTACCCGGCAGGGTCTGCTGTGGACTCTCACCTCAACAGCCCTCCGACGTCTTCGTGTGCATGCCAGGAACCTTCCTGCACCCCTGCATCTGTTACACACACACAGGTGTGTTTCAAGGCCACTCTACCAGGTAGGCTTCACCTCACAGCCACACAAAACAAACATAAAGTAGATATACATCTGCATATCCATGCATTCAAACTGGCATAGTGCATTATTAGCAAATTGACATCTGTTAAGAGGAACTTAATGCAGTCTTTCTGCAAGCTGTGCCACCTGCGGAGATGGATATTCGGTATAGGAAACTATAATAAGTGAAGGATTACACACTTGGGACAAAAGAAAAGTGAACAGACTGTGGGCCAGGTATGTCCTTCAGGCGATAGACCAGGGCCACAGACAGGGGCAGGGTTAAACATGACTGATCTGTTTCATTAAGCACGGAGGACAGAACTGGGTTAGATGTTCCTGCTTGTGAAATGGGACACATGAGCTGACATAGTTTTATAACACACAGCTCAGGTGCGTGTGGAGTGTTGTCCTGTTAAGTTCATTTATTGCGTGGAAAAAGATGCTTTGTTTCATGCCGGTGCCCCTGTGTAGACGCTTCTTTTGTAGTTGTGCTCAGGATGTAGAGCCTTAACAGGAAGTTAGTGTTGCTAGGGTCACTATTAAGGAGCCGGTAACTAAGCTGTTAAGCTGGTAAGTGTTTCTATGGATATGTGAAAGGGGTATGCCTGCACACACAGACGTTGTTTTATAGGCTGTCTGGTCAGTCACCATGCCTCCATCGCCATACACGTTTAATCGAACTCCCTGGTAACTTTTGACACACTAATTGTGTCAGTTTGCTTCAAAACTGTTTCACTGGGGAATTAATTATTGTAATTGTTTTATTGCAAGCAACGGCGTCTTGTGTGCCTTGTGTTTGTCTAGCTGTGATTCAGCAAAATGGTAGATCAGTATTCGTTTCACCATGTCTGAATCGTACTCAGGTCTTTCATGGAGCCATTAGTATTCCTCAAGCGTCTCACATGCCCTGTATGCAGCTGGCACCGCCAGGACAAACCCAACAGGCTCACAGAGAGAGACTCACCAGGCTCGTTCTTAGATAACAAAAGGCACGCACTGTACTGCATCGAACAAAATCATCATACACAGGGAGTGGAATAACTTAAATATATGACACACCACATGTCTTTTCCTGTCTTTTTGCTCTAATGCTCTTTTTATTCTCAAGAGAGGAATAAACTGGATTGTTATTCTAACTTTTGTCTTCAGATGTATTTTTTTTATGTGGCTCTAATGTTTAAGCATCCTGAGGGAGGGCAACACAATCAGAGGAAACTGAAATAATATACCAGACCTCCCTAAGACAAACCCGTCCTTAACACCCCCTCCCGGTTTAAAGGAACACAAACGTCCAAAAGAGGCCAAGCTAAAACGCCAATCAAACAGAGGTATTTAAACACTTTCCCAAACATCCTCCTGATGTGTGCTTTGGTGAGCTACTAGCAGCATCTCCCCCTGGCCTGACGAAGTGGTACGGTCCAAGGTGGAGCAGTTAATAGTGGAGGGAGTTGAAAAAGCAGGGAAGGAGGGGTCAGTGTGTCAGTCTGCAGGATGGGGATATCCCTGGCTCAATGCACTGCCTCCCTGCCGGGATTCCTCTATTGCTGTTAATGAGATACCCAACCTCAAACAACTGGCAAAAACACAATGGAGAGAGAAAGAGACAGCGAGAGAGAGAGAGAGAGAGAGAGAGAGAGAGAGAGAGAGGACTTAACTGTATCTTTATATTTTATCAACCTCTTTTCACTTTCTTTACTCCTTTTCCACTTTCTACTGTAATCCTGAAATGAAAATACATTTCCACTCCACTGCTCTGACCTAAACCTGTTCCCCCATGTCTCTTTCCTCTCTTTCCTCTCTGACGCCCCCCCCTTCCCCACACTTAAATTACTGCTTCATTTCTTATTTAACTCACTCTACTCTCTTTTCACGTCTCACTGGGGAAGAAATCCATCACCAGCAGCAGACCTACATTCCCAAATCAGGACACCAGTTTAGATATTTTACTGCGCTCCAGTGCATGACACATATGTCAAGGTGGTTATTTTACGTATGCTTTGCATGTTTCGCGAAGGAGCACCCTGTGTGATTGAGCTGTAGCATTACAGTGACTAGCAGACTGCAACATTTATGAAATGTTGTTTCACACAGACGTGCTCTTATTTCTCTCATGAGAGAACGCAGCCGCGTGTTCACACTTTCATACATCAGGCTGAGTAATATTGACTCAACAGCCTCCAGTCACACATTTTCCTCTGGTGGTATGACCCTTTAAATAGGGCTAGCACTGACAGTCGTGTGAGGGCAGTGCTCTGCTGTGTTGTGTTAGACAGTGTCTCTGGGTAATTGTTTGTCGTTTCTAATGTCGCTTCCTTTGATTTCATCTTTTTGCCTAGCCCCCCTTATTACCCCTTTCTTCCCCCACCCCCCTTCCCCATCCCTAAGGCAGGATATCCTGCTCAAGGAACAAGCAGGGGTAAGGACTATTATAGCAAACACAGGTGGTCGGACATCCCCTGAGTTGCAAGAATGTATTATTTACCTGTAATCATCACTGTCCTGAAGACGAGCTGCAAGGTGTAATTTTGTTCATAAGAATGTGACATGTTGTTAGGCAAAACTCATCCTCAGTGTGTTCAACATCTTTGTAGATTGTTTCAGACACTTGACAAGATAAACATCCTAGATACACCAAGTTCATTTCTTGTTATTGTGCTTGCTAATAACAGCAGCTGACAGGAAGCTGGTTCTCCTAGATGTCAAATAATCCAAGCTGTTTCCTAGCAACGCAATTCCACTGAAAAGTGTTATACATATTTAAAATGTTGCATTATGTCACATCTATCATACATATTCATTGTACCTCACTGCTCCGTTAGCGTGTAGGCTTTACTGCATCATATTTAGGATTGAAAGCCAGGCCAGTTTACTCCCACTGAACTCATCTGGTGCTGTTTCCTGTGGGAATAGCTCTGTCACTGATCTTATTCTTTTCCCTCTGACGAGTCCCAGCCCACTGTGATACGAAGCAGAGACGCGGCAACACAACTCTAAAATATCCAAGATACACAGTCCTCCCTCTGTCTAGGAGCTGGTTCATTTGTGTGACTCTGTTCAGTTACTTTTTTTGTCTGTGGTCCGATATACTGTGGGCGCTCAGTCAAACCATGGTGTTTTCAAGCAAGTGGATTTCTTGGAAGAGCATTCCACTGTGATTGCCAGCAGCTCCCCTGAATCAGGACCTGATTGTACTCTGTTCAGTTTGTTCAGTCTCTCTGACTCTCATGTTCAATTTATCATCCATTTCTCCTCAAGTACCACTGAAACAGATGTCAATAAATGAACTCATGACAGGCAGGCAAATATCCAGAATAGGAAATCTGCGTGTCCTTGCTATTTCCCAATCTAAAACCCCCCCCACACGTTTTCCAGCCAAGTAATTGTTGGATAGAGGTTGAAGTTGAACTTGTGACTTCCTACTGAAGAATTTGATCACTATCCCTGTCTGGCAGCCATCTTTGTTCTCATTGCCAAAGTCAGGATCTGTATGTGAGAAATTATTTTCCCAGAACCGACAGAGAGAGAGCTTTGGCAAAGGGAGGGATAGAGGGTCAGAACGGACATTGTCTCAAATTTTTCCAGTGCTTTGTTTATTTTTATTTGGGTAATTTTCTAATTTGTTTGCAACTAGCTAGAGGCATGTTTGTGTTTGATACCTCCGCATAGGCGCACACACTCACACACACAAACACCCCTCTGTAGATTCTGTTGGTGGTTGAAGCCGTTTACAGTGTCTCCCTGGGGATATGGTCTTATTTGCATAGTTCGTCTGGAAAACATTTCCACTGCTCCATTCCCAGGTTTATCAAATACCCAGTGTGTGTAAACGTGTGAAAGAGAAAGAGAAAAAGGAAGAAGGGGGCAAGGCTTGTTGACGTCTGAACTTAAGAATAAGGTTCCTGTGGAGATTCATCAACAGTTCAACGACGGTTAAACACTTTTTCAGCCACTCCATGAATCATAAATCATGATCAAAATTTTATCTGTCATTCATATTTTGTTGATATAAATGTGTTTGACGAGTCTCTTGGTGATCTGCAGTTTTGCTACATGTTAATAATTTAAAGCACGACGGCACCCATCCTCCCCCGTGCCATGTTATTTAGTTACTGTGCACCATAAGCTTCTTAGACATGCCACAATCTAATTTCTCTGGTAATGTGACAATATGGCACACTACTTGATAGGACAGGCATTCACTTGATTGATTACAGGCGTTTTCATGCTCACACACTTGCTTTCTCACACGTGTACCACGCTGTCATCCCATAGGACTTATCGTATTCGTTGATCTAAGGCATATTGCTGAATGAAAACAGGGTGGTATTTCGACTTTGGGATTTTCAGCAAAGCTGCAAGAGAAATCACATTTGATTTTAGCATGACAGACAAACACGCTCTAAGCTTTATTGACAGTGTGTTTTATTTCATATAAAAGGATTGCCAAATATAAACACTTTCCAAAATCTTGGTTGCCATGTTGAAAACTATTCAGATGTTAAATATGATAAAACACACAGGTTGCACTATCTTGCTGGTTGGGCCAAGGTTGAGCGGTCTAATTGATCTATCTGGCTGGTATCTCTCTATATCCTCTAAGTGTGTCTGAGTCGTGGCCAGAGTCACAACAGAGTGGCTGGAGTGGACATAACATATAAGGTTTTTGGAGATGGTCCTCTTCTATTGAAGAGTGAAGTGACGGTTTAAATGTGGTATTAGTGATGGGGATGTAAGGGCTTATAATGTTTTAAATTCAGAGGTTAGGGCCTCAGTATAGAATGGTAATCCCAGAGGATTACTAGGGGAATCTGGTGAATATCTGAGGAAATCCCTCTCAGGGACACTCAGATCATCTGTTTGTATGGATATTATATCCTCTAACAGTGTGTTTACCGAACAGAGCTTTAAAGTTCTGTATGTGTGTCAACTTTGTTGAACGAGTGAGGAGATATAATTATTTCCATGAAGTAAAATATTCAAATCTTCACAGTTCACAACAAGAGCCTCCTTTTAGCCATAATCTGACCACAGTATGTTTCCCCAGTATATCAATCACTCTAATGCTGAATGAGAGTGGAAAATATGATGCACACTTGTTCGAATAAGGTGGAATTTAGTCATTGATTTCCCATAATCCCTTTGGGAGGCATGGTCAGCTATGTGTAATAAGTCATCATTTTGAGATAAATGTAAAAGCTGGAGGACTCTGTGTTGGCTTTCACACATTGTTACATTATTTAATACCGCTGATGCTTTCGAAGTCTCTCAAGTATATATGCTACACCTGTCGGCTAAATTATACATGCATAAATTGGACACACGCAAAACTGCAGAAAGACGCTGCATAGTCTCTGCTACTCGATGTTTTTTTTTGTGTGTGTGTCTGAATTTCAAGGTTTTCGAGAACGTACATAACATGCTTTGGGCCAATAATTCAACCACTAAAGCTAAAAAATGAACCCAGTTCTCATCTGTAACTGTGGCAATGATTGATCAGGTGTTTTTATTTATTGAGCAAAAGCTTTCCACCTCCTACCTTCGGATTCTGGCTCTCCCTGAGGCAAAAAGCCCAATTGGAAGACATTCAATACCTTTACGGGATTCCCTTTGGACAAGAAGAATTACACACACACACACACACACAGACCACACATACTTGCCAAAGGGCTCTCCCTGCAGATGAGCTGGGTCATTTTTCATTACCCTGGCTCAGAGGAATCAAGTGTGTAGTAATGGAGCACAGTCACACTGAGCCAAAGCTATGGAGGGATAAATCCCAACTGTAGAGCACAGTGGAGGCAGACCAGACCGGCTGCAGGACAGAGCCTGTGGAGGCTACAAATAGCTCTTTTTCACTCCTCTATTTGTCATTAGAATATCTCCGACTAGATCCTGGGGGAAGATGAGAGAAAGGTCTCTCCTCTTATCTCTCCATTGCTTCAGTTTTCCTTATTATGTTGCCTCTATTTGCCTGCCTCATCTCCAGTTTATTCCTGCTTTCTGTCCTACGTGTCTGCTTTACCCTTTTCAGACTCTTTCCCTGTGCATTTCTTGCCTCAGTGTCTTGACTGTTGACTGAAGTGTGTGTTTTGGTTTCTCTTCCATAAACCTGTCCTTACACTTACACAGAAGCCCTCTTACATCATCCAAGCCAATGTCGCCTGAGGGGGAGCAGGAGGAGGTATGATGAGGTGGTCTGTCTTTGTAAAACTGCGATTGTATGTTGACTTTATAGAGTGAAGGATTCCTTTATCTTTGCCATCCAGGGATCACGATACTGTCATATCTGTTGGATTGAATCTCTTTGTGAGGGAAACCTTCACTGCATTCCTTTTTACTTTAAGTTTATACCCCTGGGTCATACCTTTGCCTGCTACAGTGTCTTAGCATTGTCTTACAGTGCCTCCTCCTCCAAGTGCCCTACATTTCGGGCAGAGTGTGCATGGTGGAGAAAGTTGTCATGACAACTTTTGTTGGCATCTTAGGTTGGAGAGCACGGGGGAGTGAGGCTGGTCAAACATTTATGTGCATGTGTGCCTGTGTGTGTGTGTGTGTGTGTGTGTGTGTGTGTGTGTGTGTGTTTGTTTGAGAGTGGCGGCTGTGTCCATGCCACTCAGCTAAAGAAGTAAGTACTTTTAAAGGCTAAGAGGCTACGAGTTATCATGTGGTTGGAAGCTCACCGAGCTCCTGTAAAGCCAGTGCCTTGATTGATGTCGCTCTGTGGCTGTCTCCCTAATTTGCCTGGAGGCTCTGTGGAGCCCCTGTAGGGCACACACATATACATACACACACACACACACACACACACACACACACACACACACACACAAAAGGGTGAAATTAGCAAAGAACAGAGAGGATTTGGGCGCTTTTTACCCAATATCCCTTTTCTCCTCTCCCCTGCTGTTCTGGTCTCAGGGGACATGTTTAATAGGCTTGTAGAATACATTAGGAATGTGGCACACACACACACACACACACACACACACACACACACACACACACACACACTCACACACACACACACACACACACTATAGGAGTTTGCAGACAGGACTGTTTAATATTCAGCATACTAAATGATTAGTGTTTGGTATTCTTTCCAGTTGCAGGACAGGGGATAGAGGCCACTGGAGTTCAACCGCTCTGCAGTACACAGTGCCCTTGAGTTTAGGCCACAAGCTGTGTGTGTGTGTGTGTGTGTGTGTGTATGTATGTGTGTGTGTGTGTGTGTGTGT
>JAVQJD010066075.1:0-41751 GCA_036023655.1 Nannoperca australis | reverse complement strand
TCTTTTTTACTTTTCTGTATATGTATATAGTGCTATTGTTGGCACCCATGCACCAAAACAAGTTCCTTGTATGTGAACACATACTTGGCAATAAACCATTCTGATTCTGATTCTGATTCATACTTCATCCACCAACTTTTACATATTTTTTTGACAGTCAAGAAGGAGTATAAACCTCGCGACAACACACTGATCGACTGTTCAGTAACAACTAACGATTGGTGACCGCCCCAAATCTTGTGAGAAGTGCCGCATGGTGGTGTTGGATGGCAACCAGCCACTTGCACTGTTTATATGAAGTGCAATTTAAAATGAAAATAAGTGCAAATAATCCGCAATATAACCAGTCGGACAAATGAATAACAAAGAAGAGAGGCAGAAAACAGGTATACCAAGAACAATAAAACATGGCCAAAACAAAACAAAGGAAGAGTGACCTTTTGGTGCATAGATAAAAAAGGCTGAGCCTATTTTCTTATTTGTGTTAAAGTTTTTTTTTTTTTTTTTTAACGGCAGCAGAGGATCTGTATGAAAATATGTAGACTGTCGACACCAACTGAACCCAACTGCAACAGATCCCGTCCTGCTTGTCGTCCTGCCCAAATCATATATTCATTAATGATTACAGATCAATAATCACACAACTATGATAAAAAGAGTACCCTACAGATAATGCTCTATCACAGGCGTTGGGGGAGTAGTTACAAAAACAATCCTTGTCAGTATTTGTTTGGTCACAGCAACTGCTGGGGAACTGTCCCAATAGGGGTTGCTATGGAAACAGTACGTTCAGCTGAAACTAACTGCTGCTGTCAGAATAATTGTAAATTAAGTTTTCCAGGCAACAATCTCTGTTTGGCTAGGATTAAGTTAGGTTTTGAAAGGATCCGCCTAAGCGTTTTGAATCAAACATAAAAGCAAATGAAGTTTACCATGCTAGAGTTGAGTTGCCATTCTCAGCTGCTGGTCCCAGTCCAGTGAAGTTTGTAACTCCCTCCAAACTTCACTCGACCATCTACATATATTTTCACCCCAAACTAAACTTAAATCTCCCTCATCTGTCTCTCTTTCCATCTTTCTCCCAGCCCTTTGTCCATCCGTCTCAATTCTCCCCTCATCCTTTGGATCATGGGGTTGTGCAGCCGTATGTACCCTTCAAATAATTGGTGTCAGTGTCTCTTGATGTAATATGAATGGATGGCATTGTGTCTGGGGGATACAAAGCACCCTGAGAGCCTGTGAAACTACACACAGTAATAGAGGGACAGAGGTGGTGGGCAGAGAGAAAAATCAAAGTATAAAGCTGGAGAAAGTAAGAAAGAAAATAAGGGGGATTGTTCAAAATAGAGGGAGAAAGAGTAAAAGAAAGGGAGTGCAATAGTTGGAAGCATGTCTGAAAGAGATGGGATGGTTCAGTTGGGGATAATTTGAGGACTGTGTGTCAGAGTGAGAGAGAGATGAACGGAATTCATATTCCACTCCACGCTTCAAAGTAGCCTCTCAAGCTACTTGAGATCTCTGGATCTCTTGATGTCTTTCTGCCTGGCCGTCACCGTCACCGTAGGGTAACTCTGTTCAAGCTCAGCGCAAGTTGGTGACAACTTAAACGTGCTGCTGACATGTTCATTCAGCCTGACGTGTATACAGCCAATAATGGACTCAACTCATACTGTTCATGCCCACCAGATGTGGACATTTTGCTCAGAACTACTGAAAATCGAGTGTACACTAACATGTGCTGTAGAGGATGGGGATATAATAACCAGCACCAATTTTAAAGGTCATTGTCAGTGACTGAAAGAAATTATAGATAATGAATGTTTTTCCAGAACTGTATCCGTTGCAGGGGTAAAAGCATTTAGATTATATGGACACCAATTTCTCTTTGTGGCGATGAGGCAAGATAGATAAATACTGTGAAATAGAAAGATAAACAACAAAGATTTTAAGAATAAAATAGAATTTTATTATTGGTTTTACAGACTAAAAAGTTGCTGTTTTTGGTGTGAAATGAGCCCAAATTAAAATGCATAACGTTACAGTAATCACCACCTTGTCCATGAGTAAATCAAAAGCATAGCATGCTTTTACTGTTCCAGTAAGTGTGCAGTCATGTGAAAAAACACAATCACAAACAGCAGTGATACTTTTTCTTTGTGGATGGGGAGATTTTGAAATGTCATTCATTAATATCGTTTATAATAGATTATCAGTGTGTTTTCGTGCCAGGGTGGTCGTGGCGGGCAGAGAAAATTGAACAGGCTCCGAACCTCATCGGAGCACTCTGAAACATCAGTTTTTGCTCCTTGATCACGTTGTACGTGGCCCTTTGCCCCCGCAAATCTCTGACACTGGGCCTGACACCAATCAACAAACTCATCCACGAATCTTTGATCTGCAGGCAGCAGACAGCAGGTGAGGCAGAACAATATGACTGATACGATCCAGGATATTGAACAAGCTCAGCAGTTGACTTGCAAAAAGAAATCCAACTCTGACGAAAATTCTCAAATTGCACATAAAGGCTGGTTTCTTCTTACTATATGGTGTTTTATTCAGCATGTTATTACTGACGTGTCATGTTTCAATAACGGCAGATACTCATCCCGTCTGTCTCATGCTGCAGCAAAGAGCGTTTGTTTTTGTCTCCTTGGGACAAGTGGGTTAGTTGTTGCTCTGCGTTCACATGAGGACAACAGGTAAACTCTTTCCGGCTTAAAGGTGCCACACAGTGCACAGACCAATAAAGATTCTGCATAAATCCTCCCAATACTGGACGCCGTGTCATTGTATATTTTTAGATGGTTTAGAGTGAAGAAATGTGCTTCCCTCCCCCTCATGCCGTTACTTTGCTAGGGCCAGTAATGTTTGGCAGCTCCCCTACACTCCCGTAAGTGACGGTATGATGCATTCACAGCAGGATACTTAAGCAGAATGCCATGCATAAAAAAATTAATGCTTGAACCTCAACAGAATAACACAGATTTAAAGGCTATGCCTTATTTCCACTGTTTCTGTTCGACCAGCAGTTTCTGTTGTGGCCGACTTCCCACTAGAAAGAAAAACTGCTCTGTACATCTCTTTAGTGAATAAATGATCTCAATCTTTCCAAAGATGTTGCCATGTGACAAAATGTCTAGATGAAGGCTCTGAATGGAAAATGAACAGCACAGGTTGACAACATGTTAATACCAAGTGTATTCCTCTCTGTCTCCTCTCTTTCACATTGCTATTCTGTAAAATCCTTCCTACTTTTCAGATAATTTTTTTTATAAAAACACCTATGCATTCATATAAAATTTGCTGTTAAAATTGGTTTTCTTTTGTTTTTATTCTTTATAAATCTCTCCTGTGTTTTCCTTCTCACCCCTTTTCCAGCTTTCATTGATTGAATGGAATAAATAAACTAATAAATAAACCCTTTCATATAATCATCTCCATCAACTTGAGAATACGTCTACCTGCAATGATATAAAAAAAAAAAACACCCACGGCAAATCAATAGTTCCATTATGAAATGTTTATTCTAGCATGGCTGACCGTCTCCTTGGTGCTGAGGAGAAAAGTTTTACCTGCACGCCTTTTGAGAGGCAAAGAGGGAAGAAGGAGAGATGGAGGGACGGAGGGAGAGATGAAGGGAATAGATCACAGGATGAGCAGAGGGGTGAGGGAACCGAGGAGAGAGAAAAAGAAATACCAATAGAGAGGTCTCCCTGTGGACTGGCTGCTTGTTTTTCCGTCTTGATCTTGGGTGTACTCGTTAAGGGCAGAAACATTTGCTGGCTGTCTTCTCGCTGTAGAGTTTGTTTGCAGCTACTGATTTTGAGGTTAGTTAGCAGTTTTCAGTTGCAGCTGACAGTAAAATGTCTGCGCTTTCCCTATCACAGAACACTGTCTGTTTCTAAATGCCAAATATAAGATAAATGTACAAAGTAGGTGGTTGTTTGGTGCCAAACTTTATTTTACCAACCAATATTTGATATCTCCATTTAAACCAAAACCCTCGATGGTTGCCGCCAGACTTGCAGTATATACTGTATACTACCTTGCTTACAACGTTAATCAAACCATGAAAGAAGTCACTCATGACAGATGAGATTTGTGTATTTGTACGTGTTGGTGTATGTGCGTGTGCTCTGACTGTGTTGGGCTGCCACTAACAATTACTTTCATAATAGTCTATAAAACAGCAGAAAAGATGAGCTTTTTGTTTAAAAGTGTGCCCAGGCAAATCCCCTCATTCTCACCCCTTTGTTTCCTCGACTGGACAAAGTAAACCTCCAAAATGACCATGTTAGGCCTTCATTAATCCAGTATGACATATTCGCAAAATGGATTTGAGTGAAAAGCTGGATTACATTCTTATTTCTAAGCCGCCTTGTAGTTTTTTCTCTTGCTGACTGCAGCTCCGTCTTCCTAGTATTCAGACGAACCCCCCCATGGACTAAACTGTGCACTCGGAGAGAGAGCATTAACATTTATATAGGAACATGAGGCCGTTGTTTGACGGACGATAAATGGGGTATTTTCCAAACTCTGTTTCAAATGGAACAATGGGGACAGAACTCGGCAAAACATTGTCCACTGGCACACAGTAACCCTGGCTAAGAGCTACATACATCAACACAATTGCCTTTATTAGTCTGCCTCTTAGAATTCATTGTTGGGTTGTTTGTATGTGTGGGTCGGGTTTGAGGGGAGCTGGTGGATTGGGGGGGGGGGTTAGAGGTGTGGTGGTGGTGGTGGAAGGGTGGACGCATATGTCAAGCCTGCTTAAGAGGTTCAAAGTCAATGGCAGTGGCAATATCAAAGGCACACATGATAAATACAATATTAGAGGAATGTGAGCGGGAACAAACACAAAATCCCAGAGCAGGCACAATGTAATAAATCATGTGAATAAATCCGCCAGCTGACCACTAGGGAGCACTAATAATCCGAACCCGACATGCAAGGGGCATGTCTCTCTCCTTGTTCATTCCTCACTGTTGCCATCTTTCCCTCATTCTTTCTCTCCCGTTCTACAGTTCCTGTCTTTGTACCCCTCCTTGGCTCCATACACACCATGCACACACACATCCAGTATACTGTGCCTGGCCCTGTAAGGAATTAATCAGAGCCGGGGCAGCTGTGTATTTGAACAATGCCACCCTGAGAAGTTGGCTGGAGTGTTAAGCATCAGTGTATGTGTGTGTGTGTGTGTGTGTGTGTGTGGGTCGGTCAGTGGGGGAAAGCAACTAGCAGCAGCTGAAGCAGTGATATTGACTTTAGGCTTGTGTGTGTTGCTCTAGAGTTTGATTCAGCAGCAGTAGTTGTGTGTGTGCATGTGTGTGTGTGTGTGTGTGTGTGAGACGATTATAAGCCACTGGAGGAGTTAACGATTCATTAAGATAAATGTACCACCATGCTTTCCATGAAAGTAAGAACTGTTGTACCACTCTAACCCCACCCACCCATCATCTGCAGACACAAAGCTCATTTGTCCTTCACTTCCCTGCCTTTCCTTCTTTTGTCTTTTGCCCGTGTTCTTTCTTACCCTTGACCCTTCTTGTCCCTTGGTAATGACAAAATATAGGTCCAGTGTTCATCAGTTGCAAATAAGGCGCTCAAAGCATTGCCCTATTTGTCTACGGTATTCCTCCAAACATCCTTTTCTTTTCTCACTCTCTCCTTTTTTTCAGTATTTCGGAAAATGTTGTGGAATTATCAGCCTAAAATGGGGGTTACCCATTGTTCGTAATCATACTGCACCTAATGTTTGACATATTATAAATTACTGAGACTGTACAAAGACTGTAAATCAGCTAGGTCGATATTTATCAGCTATATCAATAACAGCTCTAAGCTGATAAGTAACAAGAAAGTGCTGTACAGAAATGCCAATAGTAGTAATAGTTTACAATAGGTACAGTGTTTCCATTACATATTATGTGCACAGGAGAGCACTGGTGAGTCCTTTTTTTAAACAGTAAAATGTCTTGCTCGGTAACTTGTAAATTTATATTAGCACTTTATCCAAAGCACTTCACAATTTTGCCTCTCATTCACACACACACACACACACACACACACACACACACACACATCGATGGCAGCGAGCTACCATGCTGGGTGTCTGCCTGGTCATAAGGAGCAATTTGGGGTTCAGCTTTTTGTCCAAAGACACTGTGACATGTGGACAGAAGGAGCTGTGGAACGACCCGATGTACCTACTGAGCAACAGCTGCCATGTACATATCTTGGTCACAATATTGGTAAATATATTGTTATAGGCTTTTTTTAAACTCTCAAGCATTAATATTACTCCTCCTAGAGAGTTCTAAAAATGGTAGTCCTAGTAATCCTCATACTAGTGCAACGTTAAATTGTGAAGGAATAGTCAATATCTCGAACAATGATGTCATATTCACATCAATTTACAAGTATGGAACTTTTGCAAACTTCTAGAGGATTCAACAGATTCATGTTGGCTTAAACTTAGACATGTGTGATGCTAAATTGCTAAAAAGCTTTTGAGTTTCTGTGGAACGCTGTTGCCGTGGCGGTGTGCGGACAATTTGCATGTTTCACAGTGAAACAGGAAGCCCTTTATGGGAGCCATGGGATGCTCTAAAACACATGAAATTGAAGAATTGAACACACAACAGAAGTGGTGAACGTTTTGATCTGATACGGGTCTCTGGTTTGGGTCCATTCATCGCTGCTTGCTGCTTTCTGTTTGCCTTCGCAATCGCACGTCCAACTCTCACCTGATAGCCAGTGCTTGGCTTTGTGGTCCATCTGTCAAACATCACTGAAACGGAGACATCTGCTCAGTGCGAGCTCATCGACTTGACTGATTGTGTTTGCTCACACACACTCTGTGAAGAACTTTACTGAAACTGCTGGCTGCTGTTTACTTTCCTGCTGCTCTGCTGTTTGCTTTCTAACACTGCACGTCATGTAACTGGTGTTCAGCTGCAGAATGTCACTACTGGGTGGTTTCTCGGTCAGAAGTAAATATATGGGTGTACACTAGCGCTGTCAATCTTCCTCCATATTTCCCCCAAATGAATAATGTTAACTTGGCCGGCAGCTGGAAAGCCCCGTGATGATGAGGAGGGAGGCACAAAACAGGTCATTCTTGCGTTCTTCAGCTGCTGTTCCTCGAGCTAGTGATATTTCATTTGCACCATAATCTATCTATTTGGTTTTTTTCCCCATTTGTTGATGGAAATCCCAAAACTTTCCACACATTGCTTCGTAAATGGTCAGGACCGGTAATCTCAGTGAGCGCATTCCCTTCTGCCATTTATGATTCAGATTTGTCAATCATGATTTGTTTTCACATGCGGGTAACTTAAGCCAAGGCGAGAAGGGCGAGATTCATTAAAGTCAGCCAACACATTTATTTATTATCATTTGAATAGTAATATCAGCATTCGTTTAGTTTCATATTAGTTACGACGCCCCTGGTGTCCACTAACTGTAGTGGGATATGAAGGAGAGGGATTTGAAAAATTATGGAAATGTGATTAAATATATTCTCTTCACCTTTTTGGTTGCCTTTGTTGTTCGCAGACTTAAGAAAGAAATCACAGTGCTAACAGGGATAAGGAAAGGCTACCTGTAGTTGTATTCTAGTTGGAAGCAGGAAGTAGACGCATGATCCGTTACCCAAGCCATGGCCATTTCTCATTTGCCTCTGTCCTGCTTTGACCCAAGCCTCCCAACCTGAGCCGTGTATCGGGCGCCTGCATCTGATCTTCCCCCCTCTCGCTGCGGTTTCTTTGTCAATGGCTGTTCTGTGCCCGCGTTTTATTGAACTAAACTCCAGGCAAGTGAGGAGGATTCCACAGATAAGCTATCAGGCCCTGGTATCACACAGAGAAACCGTCAAGCCATGAAATATGTGTCTGGCTGTGAGTCTGGGTGGCAGTGCTGCACGAGGAGTGGGGACTAGTACGTACACACACGCACGCACTGAGCATGCAAAGCACGAGCATGTGCACACACTCATTAATACTGACATTTACACACACTCTGTGCACATACTGTAATACTGCTCACTGTATCTTGCATTGTATGCATACAGGATACATGGATACAGATACACAAACGCACCTCTCAGAAAAGCAGATGCAATGGTTTCCTCAGTGTTCATCTGGGAACACTGGAAGACACATTCATACAAAATGGTGATATAATAGAATAAGAGCTTAATGTTTTTAACTTGACTTTGTCCTCAACTTTGGTCCAGCTTGAAAGAAGTAGGATTGCCATGATATTTTGTACATAAATGTGTAGTCCCCAGACAGTGAATCTGACAGATTTTGGCAATTCACTGACTTTTCATCCATGAAATTTGCCATAGACATACATGTTCCCCTCAGGATGACATAGTGCCACCATCAGGTTAAAATTTGTATTTGTTCAATACTTTGGTTTACGACCAAATACCTGTGCTAATTTTCAAATGTTAGCTGCTAGCATGGCTGCAGAAAAAGACCAAACAAATGTTGGCAGTAGCAGAGACATGAACTTTTGGAGCCAGTAGATTTGTCTCCTCATGTTTTTAAATAAATAATTCAACATCATTAATGTTAAATAATGTATTTAGATTGTTTATGTAATTATGTTTCATCTCCTTTAATAAACCTTTTTTGGCTCACTGCCAGGCTAAAGGTCAGTCAACCAGGAAAACGCCTTGTTCTCCAGATGGCCAACCTGCCTGTTACAAACGCATGTATGCAAGAGATAAATGCATCTTACACTCAGAGCCAGGTGCACAAAGAGTCACACTTTACATACAGACATCATCACACACACACACACACACAAAAACAATGCAAAGGGTTGGGTATCAAACCTCTGAAATGTATCTGTAGCTTTGAATATCGAAAACGGTCAAGTACTGAGTTCTTGCTCAAATTCTTACTCTTATTCACTTATTCTTTGATCACAGATTTCAGAATTTAAATCATAATTTTGCAGTATTTTATTACCATTTTGGTTTTGTTTGATGTTTAGACATAATTTAATGTTTGAGAAGTTTGGCTTTTGTTGAATGAAAATTTAGTTTTGTTAAGCAAGGTATAGAAAATAGCATCATTGTGGTATTGGTACTGAGACCTGTGCACAAGTATGGAATGATATCCATCCCTACAAATGAATTATCTTAAAGGGTAAGTTCCAATTTTCATTCATAATTTATTCAACATTTAAATAATAATTTACTCAGCGTTAGATGAAAGCATTAGTGGTCACTGTATTAAGGCTAAAATGAGGCTACAGCAGCCACACTTAACTAAATTAGTACTGTGGTTCGTTGCTGAGCCGTGAACGAGGGACACTCTGGTTGGATTTTGGCTTTGTTGCCGGCATCACAGGCCTACATCTACATCTACATGTGACTACATAGGATTACTTGAAATTATACTCACATAGTCCTTTTGTAAAAGTGGGAACTGGTCAGAAATGTCTTCATCTTTGAAGGATTTAACTCCTTGTTCCCATCTCATGAGCTCATTTGGTCCTGATAAGTATAGAAAGACAATCACACACACACTTCACACTTTCTTCCCCCCCTTCTTCCCTCTCTCCATAACCAGCTCCTCCTTTTTTTTTATTTGCCTCTCTTCTTCCCTTTGCTGGACATGTGTGAAAATGTTGAAAGCAGGCCCACCAGGCCTTTAGGATTGAGAAAAACAAATAGCATAATTCAGGAGAAAGCCCCACAACTCCATGCTGTTGGACCTCACCAAACTTTCCCCCCCGTTATTTGGATGTATTTTAAAGTGCAGCCACACAGCAGTGTGGCCACAAAAACGAGAACAGGAGAGATAGAAATATGAAGAAATATAAAGTAAGGAAGACAGAAGACATGAAGGTTGGAAGGTGGAAAGAGAAGCATTATAAAAAGAGAAAACAAACAAACACATCATTGGCATGACTGAATGAGGTTTAGCATGGCTGTTGGACCAACAGCAGTTTCCTTTCTCTCTTTTTCTGTAATATATTTCCCTTCAAGGCTCCTTATGATGAATGAAAGACTGTTGAAGAAGGGCTGTTGCTTATTCTTTTTTTCCCCCTCTGCGAGGTTTTATTCAGGTCAACATAAAAGAATGAAACAAAAACATGATGCTACAGGGTTTCGTGCAGACATGCGAAGCAATACTGGCGGTAGGAGCAGGTAGTACTCTTGTAATCCTATCCATCATAACATTTGCAGACCTTTACACCTACACCACCAAGTGAAGTACAAGTATATAAGCTGTTAGCGAAGCCAGGGCCATGTGCAGAGTGCTGAGGTTACAGGAGCTCCCTGTAGCTGTGAGTTTTGACAGCCTGGTCATTTGCCATCACCACAACTGGGCCTGAAAGAAAGACAGCCAATACTAGCAAGACATCCCCCTTCATGTGGGACGAACACAGCATTGCAGGGGTTTGACAATGGTGTTAAAATACCACAAATGAAAAACAGCGTCTGTTGGTGAGTCATCGCTAATTTTAGCAAGTTAAGCTAACAAGTGTCCACTTTCCAAGGGAAATATAAATTTCACACCCAAAGATGTTAGGCATAGATGCTGTTTTCACAAATACATTCAAAATAACGCTTTTATCCTCTTATGAAAAATGGAAAGAATATGCATATTAGCTACAGTATTGTTTTTGTTCTCAAAAAGTGATGAGAATTACAATGTCCATTTGCCTTTAAAGGAGTGAGATTAGTTATCCTTCAGCTTGACCTCTTGGGATTTTTTCAGCCTTAAATGAATCACAAATGAAATAGGCAAACATACATATTACTTTTGGCTTTTTTAAAACAAAGGACTATCTATTAATATACAGTTTGTATTGTCAGTGAAAAATGATAGTGATTCTCATCATTTCTGTCCACAGGAGTAAGCCATTTCAGTTATTATTTAGTCCTCCGTTTTATTTTTCTACGCAGAACATTCGGCCCACTGATTCATTTGACCTTGTAGTCAACATGTTTTCCAGAATTTCCTTGGTGACATTTTCTTGATACTAATGGCGTAATTTATAATGTTTCCAGCTGTCATCTCCTGGCTCAAAAAAACCCAAACAATCCTCACAATCAATACCAGACTAAATGACTGACATTTTTGTGTGGTGTAGTGAACTGGCAGGTGCGCTTGTTCTGTTTAGTTTTTTTCCTTGTGTGAAGCGATGCCCCATCAACTGCTCTCGTCCTGACCTTATTCTACTACTGATTTGACATTTCCTTCTAAAAGGCCACAGATAGATCATGTGTTTGTAGACTGGGTACAGGAGGACTCTGCTGTACAGAGCGTAATGAGGCTTGCCATACTGGGAGGCAAGCTGTAACAGATCTGTTTGTGTTCTAGTTTAGGGGCAAGCTGATTTTATGTGGCAGTGCTAAATATTAGTTGTGATATCTCACACAGCTAAGTGAGATAACGGGTCACAAAAAATGAACTTCACGGTAGTGGGAAAATAGATTAGACATTACAATGGCGTGTTTATCTTTTGCGTGAATTGTATTAGTATCATTAGATCAGATATACAATAATCAGAATGTTTGCAATGCAATTTACTGAAAACTCAGAAAACATTTTTATACATTCTGATATTTAGAGTTATTTTAGTTCAAATGGAAATTCATTAATTTAATGCTTTGTAAGAATAATTACGAGATCTCATAGATTACATTTCTATTACAGACTAAACAAATTGATTTCTTAAAACACTATGCAGTCATAACCATCAGTAATCACTAAGTGATTGCATTTTGAAGATAACTGGCATGAGTGGAAGTGTTTTCACACACAGTGGGGAAGGTATATAAACTTATGAAGCCCACAGAGATTTCATTCAATTTTCTCAACTCTGTCAGCTCTAATCTCAGACACTACAATCTTTTCTATAATAAGCATCTGGGCCCCCCAAAAAACAAAACAGCAAGACGGAGCTCTGTTCAAGATCAAAGCAAAGATTAACCACTGCAGCTTTGTTGATTTGTTTTACCAACCTCAAATCCTCCTGTCTATGTAATTTTCATTTGGTTTTCAGATCACCCACCGTCTATAGATGCACATCTGTGAGTGTGTATTGACCTTGGCTCCTCTGGAGTGTGTTTGTACTTGCGGATGAGTGTGTGAGTGTGAAAGAGAAGAGTAGAGTGGAGGAGTAATGAGGGAGAAAGCGCCACTGTGAGAGAGTGGTGAAGTTGAGTGTAACGTAGCAGATATAAAGCTAAACAGCCTCACTCACAAACCAAAAATCAGTCGAGTGTTACAGGATTGGTTCTCCATCTTTGAGGATTTCTCTCCCTTTGAGAAAATCTGCTTCCCGATCCAGCAGACAAATCTGAGTAGATGTTATTGAGTAGCTATTAACTAGGCTAAACTAGCCACATTACCATATAACTGCACTCCCAGGACACATCCATGAGTTTATCTGACTTTGGCTTAAGTCAGAAACGTTTTTAAATCTTCCCCTTTAAATAGTATGCCATGTTGTGAATATACATGGCATACCAGCTTCTCTAATCTTAGGAGCTTCCTAACGTCAACGAATGGAGTCATATGAAAACTTAACAAAGCAGAGCTCAGGGTCCCAGGGGCAGGTTATCAGGCTTAAGCTCCAAATGTTTTCAGCAAAACTCTGAATCTTTACTGTTTATCACGAGCTGCATTGTTAGTACAGAACTATAATCATAGCTGCCAATGTGCTTGAAACAGTGTTGTATAATAAAGACCTGACAGAAATCCCTTATTATTTTCTTCTTTTTTTGTTATGTTAGGTTTTAATTTGTAATGTGGTGTCTCTTGTGTGATGTAAGGCACTTTGTGAATGTGCTGAATAAATTATCACTATTGTTATTATTAGATTACAAGAGAAACCACAGAAGAAAAAGAATGTGTCCGTTACGGTGTTAATAGTAAAGTCTTTTAAAATATTGCAGCATCGGTGTGTGCGCTCACCTGCCAAAAAAGGTTGGGTACGCCTAAAAAGTCCCATGCAGGGGTCTGCACAGAGGCAGACTTGGCCCTGCCGGCTCAGAATGACTGCCAAGGCACACACACACACACACACACAAACAAAGCCTGGCACACAACAAGGCATTGGCACCAAGCAAGGCATGCTGTCAGCCCCCCCCCCCACCACCACTCACTCTCGTCATCCTCTCGAAATCTCTGCTCTCTTGGCCCGACAGATAGGCCACCTTTTAGAGAAAGAGGGACAGAGTGAGCAAGACAACAAAACAACATCAGAGGGAAAGTGAAAGGCAGCTAAAGTGGTACACTGATAAAATAAATCAGAGAAAGCGGTCAGAAACAAAGAGAAAGAGAAAAAGAGAAAGAGAGGGGAGGATGGAGCAAAGTGACAGAGGAACAGGGAAACCTTTCTTGTTTGCTTGGCTTGAGTGGCTGGGGATGAGGGATTTGGGGTTTTGGGGAAAGTGCAGGGGAATTGGACGCAGACCACGGACGGTCCCCTCACAGATCTCTCAATAATGCTTCTGGTGACAGATTTCAACCGACGCCTCTATTTGGGAAATAAACTGACCCAGAAAATGTGTTCAGACTTGATTTTTCGCCTGCTCACGAGTCACGGCGCATACTTAAAATGCTCGGAGGAAGTAGCTCTGTGACTTGCACGCCTCAAGAGACCTGTGACTTTGGATTGGTATCTAAATTTATACAGTGGAAACTGCGTCTGTTATGGCGCTATGCCAATTAAGGTTGAGCTCGTGAAGATGCCAGTGATAACAATAAGGAAGACAGCTTCTTTATACCTTCGATGTGTTAATCCAAAGGAGGCCTCACATAGAATCTTGTGATAGGAAAAAGAAAAACATCGCAATCAATCCATCTTGTTCTTTTACTTAAGTACATTGTTACTTTATGTCTATGAAACATTATTTGGCTTAATAAAGAAATGTGTCATTCATTAACTGTTGTTAGCTCTCACAGTATTCACCCGTAATATAAAAATGATTGTTGATAGGTTGATTGTAATTAGCAGTCTTTGTGAGGGACTGTTTAACCCTACAAGTGCCACAAATCCATAACTACTAGAACAAATTTTGCCCATTTAAATTCTAAACTCTATAATCTATCATTATAAATATCCAATGGAGAGATTAATGCATTTATTCCGTTAGGGTATCTTTTTAAAAATAAAATAACACCAAAATGTACCTTTTTAAAAAGTTAGATTTTGTATTCATGCATATAAAACGTAATTCTTCCATATATTTACACCAGGATATTAACCATCTGAGATCCCATAAGCATTCTCAAATCAATCTCGCATTACTCAGAATAAGAAAATAACAATTAAATGTTTTTTTGATTATTAAACTTTTGACATAATCTATTGTTTACCAGCAGAATTAATGAATAGCCCAGGCTATAGCGCAGTGCAGTACAGGTGCGGTATAGCACAGCGGCACAGTGCAGCAGAGCACGGCGCAGCAGGGACTCGAGATCACTCGCTACATTTCTTTGACAGAGAGAATGATAGTTGCTTAGCAACCAAGATGCATTGTTGTAGAAGAATAGAAGTCCAGCTTTTGGGCCAGATTTCTAAGTCTGGACCTCTTCTCCAACACTTAGTCTTCTGCATAGTAGTTCTGCTGCTGAAGTCTCAAAGCGGTTCAAAAAGGCACTGGAGATGTTCAGACTTTTGATGCACTGAGTTTATTCTATAAAGAAAACAAAAAACAGAGTGCTTGTGTAGGCTATTTTATAATACAAATAACCCAGCCCAATCTAGGTGATTGATTTACCTTTTTCCTAGATACTAACCTATCATCGTACTGTAAATAATGACATAATCTCTAAACTGAAGTGGCCCGGCCGCCCACCCAGGTCGGTTCTGACCTGTTTCCTTTCCACCTTGAATGGTTTTTCAGCCATCACACACAGGTGCGCGGCCGTAAATCTTCTTAACAAGCACGAGGGCTGTGCAACATCACCACTGACGCTTTTTAATGAGCGCAGAGGGTGGCTTAAACGTTGGGGCGAAATCTGCACCACCACAATTCCAGCTGATATCAGCCGGACACACCAACCATCCCCTCATACTACGCACACACTTACAACACAGTAAATCTTCCTACGGCGCCTGCTGCAGAGTGGATACAGATGATATATGTATATATATATTGAGTACACTGATTATCATTTACTTTTGTGTAACCTAACTTCACAAGAGCAAATATACTGGTACTGTATACATTTGTAAACGGTCAAAAACACAGCCGTGGCCGTTAAAGGAAACAATAATTAGTTTTCAGCTTTGAGAGATTGAGTTAGTTAAGGAGTGAGTGACTGTGTATGTAGCTCATAATATAGAACTGTTTAATCGATAGCAGACGTGTGTTATGGATGTGTTTTGGATATGTGACACATATAATTAGGTTGCTGCTATACTTAGATGTTTTCATGGAGAAACATTGCACACCTTCAGGCTCTGGCGCCGTCTACAGAAAGTCAAACAATCATTTTGATCATTTTGAATATCAAGTGAATGTCAAATGTAAAGGTTTTGGTCTGTTGGTCAGACAAAACAAGCGCCGTGGTCTCTTTTTTAGTCTTCTAAAATTATATAGACTTAACCGCCTAAATTTAAATCTATTTATTGAAAAGATAATTGGAAGATGAATTGATAATGAAACCAATCATTAGCAGTAGGTCTACATACTGTAAAAGGATTAAATCCAGATCAGATTCATATACTTTAAGTTACACTTAGCACAGCATATGCATCTCCATTAGAAGTTTTCAAGAGCTAGATGTAAACCTGGCATTATACACACTCCAGCCCAGAGGGTGGAGGAGAGTTCCAATAAAGCAGTTTGCCAACTGCAAAAAATGCAAGAACGACAAGAAGGCAAAGGACTGCAAGGCGGAGTCAGCCAAGGGACATTCCTAAACTACTTTCTGGTGACCTTGCTACCCTGTCTACATGTACTGTGGAAGGTAATCAGTGAAGAAGTGTCTAACACATCTGCTCTTGAGAAATCAGTGAAAGTTTTGCAAAGAGAAAACACGAAACATCTTGTTAAATTTATTCTTTCACCTCTAGATTACACCCCTTTAACCAGCCAACCTCTCTCCATAAAGTGACATTGCACAAGTCATGACTATTGTTTGAAACATAACTTATTGTTAATCAGATTTTGGGAAACCACTTTTAAGTATGACTTTAGTATAAAATACAAACCGTTATCTATCTCTAGAGCCTCTTGGCTGAACTCCACTGGATTTGTTGATTTCAATAGGTATCTAATTTGCCCAAGACCATATAAAGTCACCATGTGCAAATGGCCGGTCAAATCAAAGGGACATGAAGAAATTTATGGACTCTACATGATCAATAGGTCATTTATGAATTCATTTCTTTGCTTTGCAGCAGGAAAAAACAGACATATTTTCCATTTAACAGGAACACAGCATTTTGCCACATTTTGGTAAATGATATCCAACATAATCTGTGCTTGTGAAGATAATACATACTTCTACTGACAGTCACATCCATCCCTGTCTCTGTTTAGCGCTTTACAATATTTACAACTTCATCTCTGACGCGTGGTGAATTGTTTCTTCCCCGTCATCTTTGCCTTTTGAAAACTAAATTGCTTTCTCTGCGTCCTCGCAGCATTAGCTTGTCTTGACAACACTTTGAGCGGCGGCAGGGATTGCTGTGACATAGTCGTGACATACATCATTCAGTGAAACCTGTTAAAGGCCCGAAGAAGCCATCAGAGGGGGGAAATCGGATAACAGACTCTGGATAACTGCGTTCATCATTCACCCCCTCAGACAAGGCAGATGACATGTATTTATTCTTTGTTGTGAGAAGGTTTTCTTTCAGTGATGTAAAGATTTTCTAACTATATGGGTTTGAACATGTCAAAGAGGAGATTTAGACAGACAAGGGAAGGGAGTTGGTGTCTCGATGTGAGATAAAATATTTGTAGCTAAAGTAATAGCTACGATTTCAGCTGTGATTTAAGGTAATATGTTGATCTTTGTTTGTTTGGTCAGGGATGCTTAGACCTTTAAGTGAGCTTCTCTACCTTTGCAAAACTTTCCATAGAAATCATTTTAGAACAGGAAATGAATTGTTTGTTTAAAATGACGCATGTTTGGTAAAGGACATGTCTGGTGATATTCTATACCTGCCGACATGTTTCTACCATTACTATAAACAATGTAGCTTATTTTTGAGGAAATCCCACATACACCGTCCTGCTGCTGTAAATACTATTACACCAGATGTGTATTAATCCATGGCAGAAAATAGTCCAGAAACAATATACTATTATAACTACAGTTTTAGGAAGTGATTTAGCCTTTTTACAAAATGAGTATATGTACAGGAACTGCTGGGCTCTGGGCGGAGGCATGGACTAATTAATTGTTGGTTTCAGTAGTAAGAAAAATGTAGAATTATACAGTAAAAAGAGACGTATGAGTTCACCTCAAATCAAACGTGTTGCTAGTACAGAGTTACTTTGACGTTTTACCTTTCACAAAGACATTTCATTCCTTTACTTTAACAAAGTAACAATGCAGTTGATGGAATGATATGCAGTCTTCGTTGACTCCCCCCCTCTGTGATTAAAACATGTTGGGAGAAACCTTTAGGCATCTGCTTGAAGGTGATATTGGCTCTCACTTCACTCTCCTCAACATGTCCTTTCAGCTTACTATTACCACCTAGAGTGAATTTGCATCCACTTCCTGTTTTCAACCTTTGATGCATTTCTTTACTGACTCGCCGTCTTTGATCTGATTGTCACTTTAATATGAGTTTCTTAGTCAGCAGCAGTTCTTAGTTTCACCTAGAATGAATAAATTCAGTGTTCAATTACTTCCCTTTTGCTTGAATATGAAAATCTCGGCTGCCTAAATGGGAATGTTTTGGCACATTTTCTATTTAACATACAGTTCTTTGAATAATGTTTCATAAATCGCTCAAGATGATGATTTGCTGACTTTTTTTTCTATCCGAGTGCTAACTCCCCAGCAGCGGTTTCCTCTAATGTCTGTAATTTTGGTTCAGAGCTGATTCTACTATTGAGCTCCACGTGAATTGTTCGGGGACAGGTCAACATATACTGCTGTGTTAAATTTAAATTTAAATGTGTTCATCGTTATGTCCTGGCACACGAATTACAGCGAAAACCTTGGAATCCTAATGGTGAACACTTTGGCAGTGTCATTAGGCTAATCAATGACAGTGATCAGTGGATGAGTTAACCGACAAGAGGGCACACAAAAGGTGCTTTATGACAAACGTCCATTAAGATCCACAAAACAGTCATCTGTGTTGCGCTGTGTTGCTTCCTCGTTAATACGCGACTCACAAATGAAATGTGCAATGTGAAAACATAAAAAAATACTGCCCCCAGTTATGAGAACAGGTAACATTTTATTCTAGAACGTATTTCAATTTGGTGGGTTTTGCTCCATTAGAATTTGATTTCATACTGTTGCCGCTCCACATCAGCCCTCAAGTCACCGTGTTCTCCGTTGGTCAGGTTTGAAAAGGATCATCTCTCAGGAAAGCTACGAGGGCTGACAGCATCCCTGTCTGGCTGTTCTGTTGTCAAACAGGACAAGGAGACTCACTTAAAGAAGGTTCAGCTGTTTCTGCAAAAAGATATGCAGCACAGAGGGTTTTAATCAGCGGAGAGCTTTCCCTCAGCCCCGTGTGCATCCCAGAGATGTGTTCACATCACTTTGGATCAAGTCAAGAAGATCAAGACTTTAAATTTGACTGCATTATGCAGTGGCAGTGTTTTTTTTAATACCCAGTCTTTGAAAGCTAACATGTAAACTTTTCAGACTTTAGCAGAAAAATACCACGACAATGTCATTGAGTAATATTCCTTGTTACCTAGTGAACTGTGGCATGTGTTGATTAATGGCGATCAGGGCGGCAGCTAAGAATTATTTTCACTTTATATGATCAAATAAAGTCATTGTTCAGTCTATAAAATGTCAGAAATGTGACATATGTCACAATTTCTCAGAGCCCAAGGTGACATCTTCACATTGTTGTTTTGTCTAACCAACAGTCCACATCGCAAAGCTTCACAGAAAATTTATTTGAAAGAAAATCAGCAAGTCTTCACATTTCGAGAAGCTGTGTTATGAAGCAATTAAACAGTTACCAAGAGCATGCATTAGCGTGCATTCCTTCCTGTTGTTATTCACTAACACAATCGGAGCTATGCGGTGTAAAGCGCTGTCTTTGACAGAAATGTAATCTTGATAAAACGGCATTAAAATGCAGAAAAAAAGGTGGTAAAGGAGGTGTGAACATGAGAGAAAAGAGCACGGAAAGTGAAGAAATGTCACATCATTTCTTTGACAAATGCAGAACAAATTTAACACATTTAACCTGCACTGAAGTGAGTAATAGTTAGTCAATTTGATAGAAATAGTTAAGATATTTTAAAGAAATGCAAAGAAACCATTGTTTGTTAGCTGTTCTGTTTGGAATGTGGGTTTTTTATATAGATTTTAGGCATTTATTTAGTAAATTACTTCAGCAACAAAGGCACAGATCATTACATTTGTGGTTTTTTTTTCAGTAGCATTGTGTGTACTCTGATGCTGTAGCCAGTCTTTCAGTTTGTAAGAGTAGTGTGGTGCCAGCTGAGAGGGTTCTGAACTCCAGGTAAACTTTGCAGACACACATTTGGCAGTGTTTGGATATTCTCAGTAAATTCCTTCGAGGATTAATCGGTTTTCATGGATCATGTGGCCACTGGTTGTTTTGGCTCCTTTCTTATGTGCTGTCAAACATTTGCTGATTTCGGGGATTTCACATCTCACTCCTGTCTGTACGTTTGTGTATTTTCTGTGTACATAACGGCGTGTGTGTTTTGAGGACGGTGCATGGTTGCGCATGTGGCCATGTGTATCTAGTTTTGTGCGTGTTAGACGGTGTGTAATTGTATTTGGAGGCAAGGTATGTGTCATTGTGAAAAGGGTGTGCAGCTGTGTTCCTGTTCACAGATGAATGCTTGTTTGTTTCTGTGCTCTGTCATTGCTGATGAGATATTGACTGCTGTATTCAAACCCATATGAGCTGACACATCCTCTTTTTTGAAAGCTTCCATGATCTCAAGCCCTTGTAATTACAAGGAAGGCTGGAGAACATGGATTGTCTTTGCTCTAATTAAATTACAGAGGTCAAATCAGAAGAAAAGGTGCTGTAAACACCGCCAATACTCCTTTGTAGCAAACTCAATGCATTTTGATCCGAGTGCTCCTGTTTTTTTGAGGTACATTGTCCATTTTCCGTGTCTCATTGAGCATTTTTGTCTTCTCATCAATAAACCAATAAGAGCAATGTTGTTGTTTTTTTCTTCACATAAGTGTTCCCATTTTCTGTCTGGGTTTGGAGAGAGGTGACAGATGGGCTGATTGTTCAAAACCAGAAAGCATGGATAAACATTAGGTAATCGTTGTTACTTGTGCCACCGTGGGAGGATGATGAGACTGATGAGAAAGTCATTCGGTCAGAGGGTATTTGGTCATAAACCCAAGTTCAGTTGTGATCTGATGATGGGGCAAGATTAAAGACAGTAAAGGGATCATGAAAGTTATTACAGTTCATCCTTAGGGGACACTTGAATGTCTGTACCAAATTTAATGGCAACCCTTCTAATAGTTGTTGAGACACTTCAAAACCGCAGATGTGAACCTCATGGTGTCGCTTGAAGACATGTCAGGGGCTCAGCAAACTAAGTAGGTTTCATCCTCTGGGAACCATGAACGTTTGTACAAAAAATTTCTTTCCAAAGGCCAGTGCAGCTGATATGGGAGCAAATGTCTGGTGTACCTAGGTGGTCGCCCGTTTTTCCCAGGATGCTTGAAAGAGGCACAAAACCAACTCGTGCTGTTCTGGTTAATATTGCTCACAGTCAGTGTGATTTCCTGACTAAGCTCTTAGAGCACATTGCCACAGCCGTCTCCTCAGGCTCTTCTCTGCATGGTCACCTCAACTGGTGACAGATTCAATCTGTCCCTACGCTGTGCTGTCCTGGCACACCAGCACTCTTGGCTTGCTATTTATCTTGTCAGCACACATTCTTCACATTTCTTCTATCTCTAACTGGCCCAGTAAGTGGCTCTGTCTTCCACATCTCCACTGCGTCTTCTTCTTGGGGTGGACATCCCCCTCTCATTGTCCCACTCTGTTATCGTAGCGATTGTTGTCTTTGGCGTCATTGTCGTGCTCCATGGGCGTTCCTTTCTGTTCCACACACAGGTCCTCAGGCATTTATAGGAACGTTATGACCAAATATTACTCGGGATGGGTGGATCTCTAGTTGATAGAAGGTGTAAGCATCTGGACAATGTTAAGAAAAAACATACAGTACAATAAAACTAAAACAAACCGTAACTAAAGTGAATACAGTACACACATGATAGTAATGACTACCTGCAGAGAAAAACAAGCTAATTATTAATCCACTGAACTCACATAAAAACACAGAATCAGGTTTTTATATCATGTCTTGTACAAGACACTTGTCCTTTAATATAAACATTGTCTACATGCTGAATGTTAAATTTTCTTAGCAGTCGGCCCTGTCAGACCTCTAAATAAATCACGGCAATATTTTAATAAGACATTTCAGGCAGATATGATGAGCTGTCCTTCAGCTGAGGATAAACCTGCAGTGAAAAGCAAACCTGAATACAAAACTTGACATTTCCAAAAACTTGAATGGTGGTAGAACTTGTCTACCTGTGAATGAAAAGTGTTGAAGAACAAGGTAATGTGCCAACACACCGTTTCTCTCTTCAACACACCTGTCATGCACATAGATTTAAGACTAATTGACTGTCCGTGGCACTGAATAGAAAAGATAAGAGTTGAATGAATTAACTTCAGCTGGCAGTGATAGCTCACGTATGCTGGGTAAACCCAACCCTGTGAGACAAGAAATTGTGACTGTCAATATTAGAACCGTTTGGTTCTGTTGTCATTGTGCAAATGTGAAATACCTACCCATCTTCCACTACTAATAATACACTTAGCACCAATATAGCACAGGAAGGATGCACTTTCTACCCCCATCAATAAGTACCTGTTGTCAACAAACTGCTAAGCAGCCGCATATTATTAGATTTTGCATTCTGGCAAATGCAATCTGTGGTTTTGTATAAGGTGATAATATGATTCTCTCTGCGCAACTTTCAAGTCTTTTAAATACCTGTCAGAGCTGTTTGTGTGCAGGTGAGGTCTTCACTATCTGGCTGATGAAGTGACGTCCAATCAAATCACTTCTGTTTACCATAACATTAGCACACAACTGTGCAGTAAGCAGGCGACTCATTGATAAAGTAATTATCCTTTTTCCACGTGTCTGACATCTACATATTGATGCTTTGTAATAAATACCAAACTGTCACTCCTTCATAGTAAAGGGTTACAAATCTAGTGTAGTTAGTCTGCTCAGAAAATATACTCTTTAAGCCTCACAGAATGCTTTAGCCATTGATGAAAGTCATACTTTTTCACTTTCTTTTCCTAGCTGGTGTGCAAAAAGACTCAGGGGCGTAATTGCGGCGGGATATTCACTTTGAAGATTACACCTGCTTATGATGAGTTGTCGGGACTGAAACATGTGGATGAGATGATCTTGACAGGGAGATGTGCCACAGCTTTTCTTGGCTGCTACACAGATATCAACCAACAAGTCAAAGTGTTCTGGGGAGACGGAACGAGATTTTTTCTTTTTGGCAGCTTTGAGTGCTTTTGTTGGAGAGCTTCTGACAAATCCAGGGGTACTTAAGTACCACTTTATCCTCACTTTTCAGACATGGTTGTTCCAGCTGCTGTGGAAAGTTCCTGTCTAGAGACGACGTCGTCATCAATTATCTACAGTTTTTTTTTCAATGTAACTCTTTGAGAACTCCTCATGTCCTAAAAAGATGAAACGGAGTAGAGGAAAGTCTCAGGGTATTTGACGCTTTATTTTCTCATTTCACCCTACTGGAGGTAGAAATCTAATCTGAAGTTCACTGCAACCCACAGCGTATCCCTTTGAGCATCTTGGTACTGATCAAGGAGCAAATAGGACTGTGCAGAAATGTAACAAAATACATTAACAATTAAGTACTTTGATTCTAATTTGGTTCATATAAAATTGGCAAAATTTAGAGTTACACCTATTTACCTTCCATGTAACTACATTAAATGCCAAATTTGGGTCTAATTTCCCTGATGCCACATGGAAATGATGATGATGATGTGTGATTTTCAGACTTGTGCCTGTACAACATTTGACAAAAATGTTCCTTTTATTTCCTTTCTTGACGACACTCACACACGACTGAAATTCTCCAGCCTTAGTTGAAAGCATGAGTAGGTCAAGGTTTTCAATTTTTTCGCAGACCTTCTGAGCTTACCTGCATCTCCCTGCTCAAGCGAATTCTTTGGGGATGTATGTGCTACACCTCAGTGGGCCCACAATGCAATTCTTTTTACAAAACCCATTAAAGGACACTGCTCTCCCCTGCCTCCCTCCCCTCAGCCATCCACTCTTTTGCTGTTGTGCCTTGTTTCTCTGTCAAAACTGTCGAGATTAGATTTGAAAATGCATTTTATGATTGCATTTGTCATGCAAACAAAGGATTTGAAAGACTGACAACTTGCGTGACACTGGTTAGTTCTGACGTGACTTGTTTCTTTTGTTTTTCTTTTTTCTACATATATTTCAGATCTATTTTGACCTTTGATTGTGTCACCGCTTTAGTCCCTATATTACCCATTCACACTTCAGCCCATACCATTATAGAGACTGTGCAGATGTATCACAAGCAGCCATATCTAGTGCCATCACAGAGGCTTAATAGAGAGCTAGCGGTGTGCAAGGGCTAAATACTGTATATAACAGCCACAGTAAAGGAAAAGACTACAGGGTAGATTACAAATGTAATGTAGTCTTTTAATTATAGACTTGTAGCCCCTTTGAGTACATGTCTAAGGTCTAACAGAATTTTAGAGACTATCCTTCCCAGAAGAGGGTTTTACAGCCTTGTTAGTAGTTTTGTGAGGCTGCAGACCGCTGTGCTAAGGAATGGTCAGGGGATTACAGAAGTCACTAGGATTCATCCTCTGGGGACCCTGAATGTCCGTACATCATGGAAAACCATTCAGCAGTTGTTGAGATATCTCAGTTTGGACCAAAGTGCCAGACTGACACGGCATTGTTTGTTTGCACTTCAAGCTGTTTGAACAATGCATTTATGTTCAGTATCAAACCAGCATTTAACAGTAAAATCAGACAGAAAACATTTCTTTTCTATGGAATGGCCACAAACAGTGGATTAGCACTGGCTGCTTTGACTGTTCCAACCTTTGAGGGTAGCGCCAGTAGACCTTTTCCATTTTTCCACAATAAAAAACAGCCACAACCACCGGTAGCCACGGCACAATCCGCAGATAGTCACTGCATCACCAGGCTTTCAGCACCTCCCTTTTACTGCAGCCTCAACAAGGAGGGTGGGGTGAATGTTTGGGCGTACAAAGCATTTGACTTTTCCTTCCAACAGTGAACATTGGTGTCTTTTACCCAAAACCACTTTATTTAGGTGGAATTCATTGCCTCAACCATATCATCACTCCCTGTTGGACAAAAGCTATTTTTGTGCAACTTTTGGTCCCTGTCGGCTCATGTCTTCACATCTTGTCCCCTTCTGTTTTCTCTTTACTCATCCCATGAGGCTAAGACAAGGGTACAGCTGGGAGAATGCCACGCTGTCAGCACATCAGTGAAAACATTACTTTCATTAGACCCCATTATATCACCACAGATATCCTTGTTAAAATGTTATTTGGTAATTCCTTTCAATACTCATTTCCACCCGGGCCTTCCCAGGAGGATTAACATGCCATTTATTGGGATCTGGAAGAAAACAAGCTCAAAGTTGATTAGGAAAAGTAAACAGAGAGAGAGAGGCATGAGGGGGGGGGGAGTGGAAAGGGAGGGAGGAAAAGGGAAGTAAAGTTTCTTCATTGATTACTACATTATTATATTATATTCTGATTACATTTCCATGGCAGCCATATCTAGAGCTGTCAATACAGGGGATAGTAAAATGTGAATTTCTCTGTTTTGGATGTATTCATAGACATTTGTTGTTTTCATGGTCACTGAATTACCCCTTTTTTGGTGGGTAACATGATGTATTGTTTCAGTCACTGTTCTTTAAATATAATAGAGTTTATTTGTTGTGGAGGCATATTGACAAGCAAGGATAAAGCATTTATCTTTCCTCCTGGTTGACAAAAGTTGTGTTATGCTTGTGTATGTCGGGTTGGCGGGTTGTGCTCACTTTTGATAATTATGTCTGGCACTCGCTAGGAGCTATATACTAATATGAGCCAAGAGAGTCTGCTACCAACTAAAGAGTGTTGGAAGTGTCAGTAAAAAAACAGAGACCATAACTAACATATGAAAATGTCAGATTTTCTTCTCTAAAAATGTCTTCTGGATGATCAAGTCCCACTGCAACTCAAAAAACAGACGCAGAAATTAAAACAAGACTAATAGAGTCTACACCCATGCTCACAATGACGATGCTAACAAGCTCATGTTTGGCAGTATGGCACTATGTATAACATCTTTGTTTAGCGTGCTAACATTAGCTAATTAGTCAACACAAAGCGCAGTTGAGGCTGATGGGAATGTCATTACTTTTGTATGTATTTAGTCATAAACCAAAGTATGGGACAACCTGAAATTTGACCTGATGATACCACTTGAGGAAAAGTTGAGGAAACACCAAAGTTACAACAGTTCATCCCGAGGGGATCATGAATGTGTCATGTTTCATGACGATTCATTCAATAGTTGTTGAGACATTCCACTCAATACCTAAAATGTCAAACTCGTGGTGGCACTATAGGGGAAGTTATTAGGATACATCATCCGGGAACCATAAGTGACAAGCAACAATTCACTTGTCATTTAATTCATCCAAGAAATTGATATGTAGCTTTAATAGCCAGGAAGCATCACAGTAGAATATTTGAAAAAAATGATCGACAGTGCTGTTTTGAAACGGCGCACCGAAAAACCTGTGAAGTTCGCATTGGACCGAAGAACAATTTATGTAACTTAAGTACTGTATAAAAAAATGGCAGTGGCTCTAAATTCATAAATTCCTTCTTTAAAACCATAGTGGACCAGATTTGTCTGTTCTGTGCTGACTATTTAAAGGAACTCCCTGTGTGTGTATTAAAACCAACGTGTCTACTCTTTTCTGCCTACGAAGCGCACAGTCGACTGCTGTGTATAAAGAAGCTCTCTTTCTGGGTGGCTGCCTATTGAAGTGGTATAAGGCAGAAGCCTCAGTAGTTCCAAATAGGCTTGGGACAGTGCCACAGCACATTTCTGTGTCTGCAGGAGTCTGTTTACAAAGTATTGTTACTGCTATTTTTGAGTTTGACCATAAACTGAAAGATAATCTTTCTATGGGACTGTTTTGCATCTCATCTGCAGAAAATGTGGAAAGACATATTTCTTTTCAAAAACATTCAGAGACATTCCAATAAAAAATGAATAAAGTGCGTTGGTTTGTTTTGGTGACATCTACTTTGAAGCTATAGATTATGTATACCCTCATAATATTTTATAACACACACATAATGCATTAAAAAGAGTTGCTATAAAACTTGTAATAATGCTTATAAGCAAAGTGATTGGTAATTTCCACCTCTAGTCTACATATATTTATCCACATATGGTTACAAATAGCACCCTAATGTTCATAATAAAACCTCATGATGCAAAGCAGAACCTGATACTAAAATACTGTTGTTATAGGATACCATAATGCATCTCAATGAATGATAACCACCTGTATAATGCATTGTGCATTTAATATAATGTATGCAGGTATCTGTGGCCTTTATAGAAATGTGTTCTACAGTTTAGTGTTGTAACTCATACATATATTAAATAGGCAATAAAAACTTGCTTACTTACTATATTTAAATTATGTCACTTAGAATTTTTCCCACTAGCTCTTGCTATCATGGAAAATATTTGTTGTCTGCGTAAGGCTGGGAGGGATAATGGATGCAATTTAGTTTGCAATTATTGGAAATGGTTCTTGACAGGAACATTAGGTACAGGCCTAAAAAGTAAATGCAGTGTTTTCATCATAACCCCACATCAGCTCTAAGTACTGAAATGCGCAGTTTAATCGTCTGTGCCATTGTGAAACCGAATCAAGGTGCTGGATTTGACAAACAACCCGTCTGCCTCTGCTGCTAAAAGGAAATAAAAAAGTTTGCTGTTTTCCTGGGATTTAACAGCTATTACTTATCCATGCCTCTGAAGACAGACTTAAAGATAAACTTAACACTGAGTTTCACCGGTCTATAATAACTGGTGCTATCATGTAGGGAAGAGGGATTGCAGACTCAGTGGTTGCACAGGTTCATTCGTGCAAATTTCATCAATATTCCCTTCAGTTGGCTCGAGGTCCCAGCATGAGGAGGCTGTCTTCTGCCTGCTGCTGAATTTTTTCGGCTGAAGTGTTGGAGACACACACAATGGCACATATCAATTATCTCTGTTGAACTCTGGAGTATCAGACTGAGGAGATCAGAAACATCTTAAAGGAGGACGAGGGGTTTTTGTGTTTGGTTGGCGTCCAACTGAGGGGAAAAGCTGCGCCTCTTTAAACAAAAATTGAACAAGAAAATTGATTGGGAAGAAAATAAAATCTTCACTCCATCATCTTCTTTAAAGTTGAACTGAAGTAGTTCTTTCTTTTTTAGCCAGCCATGCCATGTTGATGCCTCAGCTGCTGTTGAAATAACATGAAGCAAAAGTAATGTCTAGTGGTAATCAGTGCAAACATTAGCTAGTTAGCCTAGCTTGCTAGCTTCCACATATTCATTTTAGAGAATATCCATATTTATACTTACACAAAAAGTGTGGAGAATTCATTTAATTTTGACTTAAATGATACAGATTTCTACCACACCACCATCTACACCTTGACTTTCCATAGATTTGATATGAATCTGTTTTTTCCTCCACTTCCATGAATGATGTATACGTAGCACATTAGTGACTGAACACTCTCTCTTCATTATAACCATCATCGTCAGATCGAGCACTAATACCTGTCTGCTGTAATGATAGTGATTTGGTCTCGCACTGTCACATCAGCCATAAACAGACACCGACCGCACTGTAGACTTCCCTGTGACATTTTATATTTATGGCTGTTGTTATTTTTTTACTCCTGCTCTAATGGCTGACATACGTTTGACAAATTCCCGTCAGAAGATACCTGATGGCTTCTACATCGGCACCAAACTCTATACCTCTTGAGTAAAGAAGCGTTGAATATCAAAAACTTTTTGGCAGACTTTGAATAGAAGTAACTACCTGGATTGACGCTCAGCAAATGAAATCAATGCCTTCTGATGCTGACAACTCTCGTCGCATCGCTGTTCTAATTATTGTGGTTTTTGTTCTGGGATGTTCTATCAACCATGAGCATCCAAGTGGATGCTACCACAGACGTGTCTTTTTATATTCATCACTGTTGTTTGTTTGTTTATTTATTTATTTAATTGCAATGAATGACGCATTGATGACAGGTTCCTGGCAGAGCAGGCCTGGATTTCGGATGCGCCGCTCTGTGACAAGCAGCCTTTAATGATTTGATTCCCTTTCTGAATGTTTTGCATCCACACGCCACAGCAACAATGCCCCGAGACCTGATTGTAAAAAAGCTCCTCATGTCTTTACTTGTTGCTGTGCCATGTTTTTTTTTATTTTGGGATGCTGTGAATGATACATGGCAGGGTGCTCTGGCTCTGGCGCTGTGTTCACCACAATTAACCTCCAGTATCAGAGTTGATGCCCTGCATCTGCTCTTTTTCTTGGTCGGTGGGCACTTTCGTCCACACTGAAATATCTCAACCATTATTTGATGGATTGCCATGAAATTTGGTACAAATGTTGACCGGGCCCAGAGGATGAATCCTAATGACTTTAGTGATCTTCTGGCTTGTCTTGCTCCGCCACTAGCTGGTCAAAGTTTTCAGATATCCCCAGAAATATCTCAACTTCCACTAGATCGACTGGCACAAAACTTCACACACACATTTATTTGCTCAACATTTTAATCAGTCCTGCGTATACGTTCTCACGGGCCTCCGATGCCCTTTGTGTTTAGTGCTAATTATGTTAATGGACAATTAAACAAGCCTCAAATCAGCATGTCATTGTTAGCATGCTGGTGTTAGCCTTTAGCTCAAAGCACTGCTGCATTTTAGTGCCGCCTCACACAGTCGCTAGGATGGCCGTAGTCTCTTAACCTTGTTCTACAATGATAATGACCTCCAGTCTTTGTTTTCCCCACACAAGAGGGTGGAAGATCACACACACCTGTCGATATACTAGCGTAAATCAATTGATTATCAGACGTTTTGATTTTCTTTGTCTTCTGAGGAACATCAGAAGTGCAAAAGGACATCTTGTAGTCCTTCAGTATTTTATCTTATATTTAAAAGTATCAGTATTGTCTTGACAAAATGAAAACATATTCTTCTTCCTTCTTTAACCAAAGCCTTTCCACATTAGTTGCCCAACTCTGATCCTAGAATTAATCCTGCTTAAACCAAAAATGTTTTTCTTGCCTAAACTTCAGTGAAATTGAATCTTTTTTTATGTTCCTAACATGTGACAGTGGCACGTCCAGTTATCACATTTGAAGATGGACTATTTCAATTACCACTTAATCCACAACATATAAATAATCCGCCTCAGAGGTGTGGGTTTATTTAGTGGTACTTTATGACAGTTGTGGTAACACTTTATAATACAGCTTGCAGGTTGCATGAATCAGGTACTTATTAAATACTGGTACTTATATGTAGGTACAGTGGAAGAAAACCAGACTGCGGGGAACAATGATGGAAACATCACAGGTGCGTTTCTGCTTAAATTGGCTCCAGTCATACTTTCACATGGATTTCATTTATTGGAGACATAAAGCAGCAAATGCACAGCAGAACTTCAGCAGGAATGTCAACGTTGCCCATGTGTGGGCGTCTGTTACCCTGATCTTTGTCTGATTTCCCATAAGAACAGACAGTAGGTAGCTGTGAGTATCTTACTTTTAAGCATTGCTGCAGAGTTAGATTGAAATCTGATTGTTTGACAGTATTCTAGTTTCACTAACAAGTTTATTTGTCAGGAACCTGGTACAAAAACATCAGTCTCACACAAAGAGATGTAATTTACCAGATTTAGCTACTAGCTAATTTCCATCTGCAGTCCCTGGACAGGTAGACACAAACACTAATACTAATCCTAGTATTAATCCCCCAACTGCAGCAACATCTAGCCAGATTCAACTGAAAGCAGCCGTCGATGTGCCTCACATTAAAACGATAAGAGTATATGACCGAGCTGATCCCTGATCAGTTCACACATTGAATGATCTGTATGGGAGATGGAGCGAGTCAGAGTCTGTGAAGATGATAAAACCTTTGTTTTTCTTGTAGTCCATAAATGTGTTTGTGTTAGTTTACAGTTGTTAATTCTCCCGCCGTTACTGCCAGGTGTTCAAGTGCAGAAGTTACTCTTCTTGTGTTTGTGGCAGTTACTGAACCGCTTCAGGGGCATCGCCACCACCCTGCGGACTGGAGGAGGACAGACGCAGAGATTCGTCCAGACTGTATCTGGATACGAGACACTTGATACGAGTGTAAATGGGGACAAATGCTTTTGTGGAGATTCATTCATTGAATAACAGCTCGTGTTTTTATACCATAACTGAATGATGATGATTGAGACTGTAACAGTGAAACAGTGGTGACGGGATCTTTTCAGCATTGTGGTCGGCTCATGTTGCTATCAGATTGTGGAAAAATGAGTTTATTTGCATCAGAGAAGACGTGGATATGATGATCACGTTGTGGTCTCAGTTTTCCTCAAATATTTCAGTAAACCGCGGACACGACGAAGGCTCTCCATTCTGTTGTGATTCATAGGAAATTGAAGCAGGCGTGAACAGGATGTTAATTATCTGTGTGATCAGAACCTCACTGATGTTTGGCTCCAGGAAGTCTTTTTTTATTCTCTCTTTCGCCCCTTTTCTGTCACTCCGACGCTGACAGAGATAGTATTGACAGCGTCGCACAGCGGAGCAGTGTTGTAAGTAATGGCCATGGATTGTTGGGAGCGTGTTGAGCACAGAAAGACAATAGATTACATTAACTTATACGGGAGTGAAGGCCAGCTCGATGCCAGCTCATCAGCGGCCCGAGACCATGAATGACGGTGGCTGCGACGTGGGCAGGGACGGGGGATGAATGTCACATCGCAGACAGGGACTTCAGTAATTTTCCAGATGCTAAAATTGTCACTCTGTCTAACCTTGTCAGCTATAACACTTTCAAGGTGGACTGACAAGTAGTAGGCGTGTGTTTTTGGAGGTCTTGTTTGAAGAATATGATTAAATACCACAAACTCTAGATTATTGAACATTTAAAGTAAGGCTCCGACTAGCGATAATTTAGACATTTAAGACAAAAGAAATCAGAAACTTGTCAAGAAACTTGTTCTGCTTCAGAAACATTAAAAAAATTGATGATATTGTTGGTTGAAACTTGACAGATGCTATGTTATATATGTAGTTTAATTAATTGTGCGACCTTGAGATGATTAGTGGTTGTGCTTTTGTGAGGTGACGGTTCATGTTTCTCAAAATGAACACGTGTCTCTAACACTTCCACTTCTATTAACTGATTAATCATTCTTTGCACTATTTGGAACATTTATAAAATAATAGTTATTAATAATTTATTTTTATGTTGGCTGCAACAGTAAGGGTTTATATTTTCCAATCATTTCCTCCGAAGGCTCCTGTAAGAGAAGCATGTAACTTGGTACAAAATATAGGAAAAAGAGATTTTTCAGTTTTCAATTAATACACTCAGTTAATTTATTCCAATTCACTGCAGGTGTAACCTCAGGTGTCTCTCGGTCGGCGCTTTTGTTTACGGCCGAACATACAATTGAACGTGTGTGAAGAATAACATTTTTTATTATAAATGAATAATGGAATAATTATTATTTCTTTGGTTAAAATGAAGCAGTTCTTTCCCTGTTATTAACCAAGTGCTTTCCAGGAAATGCTCAGGAGATTACAGACCTGCAAAATAAAGCGCTGCAACAATCGACTATTATTGATTAACTAAGTCAATACAATGTCAGAAAATTGGGAAAAATGCCCATCACAGTTTCCCAGAACCCAAAGCGACGTCTTAGAACCAGAATTAGTTTGTTTGACAAATTCACAGAAATTTAAAAGTGTAAAACTAATTTGCAGACTGACATTGAAAACAAGAGTGAAGACACTGCAAAACGACTGATTTTTACAATATATTTAATTCGATGTTTTCTTACAAAACAATTCCCTCATAAACCAGAACACACAAAATGCATAAAGAAAACTGTACAGTCAGTTTTGTCATGTCTGAACGTGTTCTAAACATGAACAATGTTATCTACAACAGTGGTTCCTATCAATGTCTATCACACCAAGCGGTTCAGCTCTGCAGCCCCTTACTCGGGGGAGGTGGTGGTGGTGGGGGGTACGGAAATAGTCATGTGACACTGAAGGTAGATCCAAACAAACATGAGCTAGCTAATAATGTAGTTCTATCAGCAAGCGCAGGTGCAGCCTCTTTGTTCTCGCCCTCCTCGGCTCTAGTAGCGACGTCACACTGCTGATTCCACCTTAAGAGATAAGCTGGCACACGTGACAATGAGAGGGCAGAAAAGTGACTTTTTCACAAGCAACTGTAAACCGTGTGTGACTGTGATAGATCACTGAGAGGTCCAGGACGATCATGTCAAAGATCTATTTTCATTACATGCATGTCTCGGATAGATTAGCCGTGGGGGGAGGGGGGTGGGGGGGGTGGGGGGGTGGGGGGGGGACTTTAGATGGGAGAGTGACTTCAAGAAGCATCAGAGGCTGAATTTTTTAATAACTTTTTTTTCGTTGATACAGTGAGAAAGCTAGGCCACTAATTGAACACATTTCCATTCATTAAACATAAATGTATGTCAGGTATTCTATTTCTCTCCTCAGTGCAACAGTGGTCTAGGAAACATTATCATCATTGAGTCATTGCCTTCAAAAAGGTTCATCAAACAGGCTTTCATGCCAGATCGGATTTTCATGGCAGATTAGCAGCAAAAATACCTAAATCACAAACATGAACGACGGAGCTGCTTCACTCCTGCGTTTACTTTTTTTCCCTTTTCCTACACAGCTTGGTTTATAGCCTACACATCGCGTTGCATTTGGGGAGTTACAGGCACAACTACGTATTAGAAGAAGATGATTCATATTTCATTTGGGCTGCTGTTCTGTTTCTGGAGTACACACTCCAGTCACAAGACTCCAGCTGGACTGACAGTGGGACACTTTTCTTCCAGGACTCTGACAGACTTTTAGTTTGAGATGCCCCCCCCCCCAAAAAAAGGCCAACAACTGCAAAATCCTAAAGGCTGTGAGTATTTGTGCCGTGATTACGTACTGTGTGTACAAGGGAGCATCTAATCACATTTCAGCAAGAGAAAATATTTCCTCTTTCCATGCAGGGATCCAGTATTAAGGTCTAGTGCATTGCTTTTAGTTTAATTTAACAGCAAGTTGATGCTGTTTCTGTTCTGGAATATGTCTTTTTAGCTTTGGAATTATATATATTTTTGCTTCTAGCTGTCTTGCCCTGGTTAAAATAGTTTGACACAGGCCGACTATTTGCAGAACCTGGCACGTTCTAGAAATACAGCGTGTTAGAATAGTTATTTCGGTATGCGGTCCCTTAATTCTCAACCAGGTATTATGTCTCGCAGCTTTTAAGCTTATATTACCAAGCATTATTAAAACGCATATTTCAGGAGAATACAAATGTTGCGTTCCGCGGGAGTCGGCTCATTGAAAAATAGCTCCTGATTTATTCTGTAATGAGAAAACTAAAACATCTATGGCAGAGGGTGGAGAACATTGACAGCTGAACATTAGACATTTGTTTTTAAGCTGTATGTTTTGAGGCACAGAGCATAAAGAAAGCCAAGACCGGCACCCATTTTAGCTCAAAATCTGAGAACCATCGAGTGTGTTGCCCCGAGCTAAGTATTTGTGCACAGACCTGTCAAGAGGCAGGAATGTTTAAGAGATGTTTAAGTTTCCAGTCATTTCCGGTAACATTATTCCATCTGCAGAGAAGCTAATGGTCCGTCATTATGACGATTAGCGCAAATGACACAGAAGACGACTCGGCTCAGCCACAGAGAGAAACGATCGGCTAGTTTGATTAGACGAAGAGTTGCTGGTGTTTATTCGGTCACTGCCTCCAGACAGATAAAACCGGGTTATTCAAAAGTAGGTATACAATTTTCCAGAATAATAATGATAAACTAACCTGTACAATTATTTTAGTAAGTTAACGACAATCAAGAAGTATTCCTGGAAACAGGAGAAAGGTTTAAAACGGTATATATTGCTAATATCTGTCAAAATGTATCCCTACTTTTGAAACAGGCTGCTAGGTTTTTGAGATACAGCTTAATGTTTCCTGCGCGAACGACGAATCCAAAAAGAAGTTTTTGAAAGTACAAAAAATATTTGCTCTCTGCGTCACAGCCCTCAAAGTAAAGCTGAACAAACGGCCACTCTGCGAGCGCGGCCCGCCTGCCTTGGAGTTTGATGCGCGGCTCTCTGGGAGGATGCACAAATGCTCACAGCCAGTCAGATAGCGGAGTTGATAGCACTCTGGCGCGGCCTCGGCATGTGTGTCGGCGTAAACCGGAGTCATTACCCTGAGGGAATCTGCTAAGTGGCATTTTCAGGCTCCACAGCACAGAGTTGGGCTGCAGGTACAGAATACATGTGTGTGTGTGTGGGGGGGGGGGGGGATTATATCATTGCAAAAGACCACAAGATGTACTGCTCATTTCTGGTTAGGCTCCCCCCCGCGAGCGGAACATCTATTGTTGACGGCTAATGGACCAATTGGGCTCTTTGGATAGACAATGTAAATAGAGGATATTACACGTGTGCATAAAGCCAACCTCTGCCGGCACGAGGAGGATGAAAGCTTGCAGAGGGAGGATACAGTACAATACCGTGACAAAGGCGTGTGAACGGACGGGTTGGTAGCTTTTAAAAGGACTCAGAACACACACACACACACTAAAGGCAGACAGGACGGACAGACAGTTTGTGGTGGTTATTATACGCAGCACTGGTGAAAACGACAAACATTGTTGAGTTGAACAAAATCGGAAAGCTTTTTACTCTAAAAAAAGTGAGCATTGTGCATAGTTCATAGTTTGTTAATAACCCCTCTTCAGGTACCTATTTGCTGTGATAACATGGAAGGAAGTGCAATAATGTACAATTCTGTATAGTTAAGTGCACATAGATCACTGTTGCACTGAACGGCATTGACACTTTCTCCCAGTAGAAATATCACAACAGGGTTTCTTAATGTTTTCTCAATTACTCTATTTTTAAGTGTACTTTTGTTACAATAAACCCAGGCGTGAATCCCTCTCGCTCAGTCCCAGGGTTGAGTCCACAACGTATGTTCACATTAATCTTTATTATAGGTAATTTAGCCTGATCTTTCCTTTTTTTCCAATTCACGTCTGTCCCTAAAGTTACGTTTCCGGTATTTTTTTATTTTTTTACTCATACCTCGCCGACCCAGACAACTGTGTTCCCTCTCTTGATGTCTGACACCTCGCAGTGTGGCGTTCTCTGTTTGCCGTTTAGGACAAAGAGGGACTCGGCTGACGGCGTCACCAGGTACTGTCCGAACAACCCGCTGGAGACCACCACTCTGTTGGGGCCTCCCCAGGGCCAGGCTCGGGGGGCCAGGGGTTCCTTGAGGCTCCGGAGAACCTCGGTGCGGCCCGAGGACAGATCGGCGAACAGCAGGTCTGTGCCTGAGCCCGAGGTGGCCACGACCACGTTCTGGTTGGACTCCGTGAAGGAGGGCTGGAAAGCCAGATCGGAGACGGCTACGGGCTCGTCCAGTTCCTGGTTCAGACCCAGCTCCCCCTGGAACGACACTGTCTGTACCATCAGCTTTGAGCTCTGCGGGTCGGGCGTCACGATGTAGCGGCCGTCCGGTGACACGAAAGGCTGCCCTGTGACGTTTCGGTTCGGGCCGATCACCGTGTCCGTCACGCTGTCGATCAGGAGCTGGGGCGGGGCTCGCAGGCTCTTGCTCTGGCACTGGACGAAGTAGAAGCCGCTCAGGTGTGTGTAGGCCATGCTGAGGGGAATGCAGCTGTAGTTCTTCAGGCTGATGGTCTTGACGCGGTGGAAGGTCTCCAGGTCGATCTTGTGTACCGCAGGTTCATTTTTGAGGAAGACGAATGCAAACCTGAGCAGACAAAGTTCAGAGGAAAGGTTAATAGCCTCTCGAGAGTTTTGGCGGCAGCAGTGATTAACGCACTCCGAGGTTCTCATTAGATTTCTCATTTGATCTTTTCTCCTTCACTTCAGAAGGACAGCCATGATGAGTGAGCAATGAGGTCGCCTGTTTTAAGGTCAGAGGTGGCCGAGTGTGTGTGTGTGTGTGTTTTACCTCACGTGAGTGATGATGAGGTTGGTTGGAGGAATGAAGAAGTCATTGACCCTCTGGAAAGTTGTGCGGATGGCATGATGCACTTCTCCCACACTGGCTTGAGGAATTACCTGCAGACGTTAACACAGAACGTCGTGAATGTTAAATAGCAACATAAAGATGCAAAAACATTCAAACATTTTAAAAGGCAGCACAGACCATCAGAAATAAAAATGCTCAAAATGTACAGGACATGATAAAAATAGTAAATATATATGGAGGTCTGAACTATACATGATCAATCTCAGAGTTGCAAAAATCATTGTTAAAAATGTGTTTTGTCTGTAACTGCACAAAGGTAGGAACCAGCAAGCTTGACTAAAATTACATTTCCATACACTCTGTGTTTGTACCAAACATATTTATTATCTGCTGAAGAGCACTTTCCTTCAGTCTAAAATTGTTATTTGGAAGGCCTGATGTCTGTAGATTGTTAGAACCACAGATTTAGTGTAGAACTTGACCAATTAGTCGGCCAGACATTTATCCCGGATGAATCGGTATCGGTGAATATGCCAGCAAGTAACAACTGAAATTGCAGTGCAGAAATGTTAATTAAATGAAACAGTAATCATGTAGTTTGTCCGCAGAGCGCCGACAAGTTTATGTTTCGAGTGTTCAATCATAGAGGGTTGTGTTCATGTAGAAAAGTCTTAAAAGTCCCGTTATCCATCCGTTGGGCTGTGGTTAAGTGTCCTTCTGAAAGATTGAAACTTGATCTTTTGGCTCCATCAGAACGCTGCTGGTTTCTGGAAATTAAATACAGGCTCATATCTCAGGTCTTAACAGCCAGAGCTCGTCCAGGTGACGTGCCCATATATCCTGGACCAGATTAACATCTACAGTGCCTGACACGCATTCTGTCACGGTTGTCTTAGAAACGCACGCACCACAATAAAAGCTCCATCTCTCATGTCACACGCCCCCGACACTGAATCAGCATGTTTGTAAAGTGGCGTGCACTTTCGATGAGCTTTTGGAATGCGCCGCCTCGCCCGCAACACGCGCTCCATCACACGTGCCTGCACGATCAGGTCGCAGTCAAGGACACGCGAGGTGGTTTACGGGACACCAGTCGACTTCTGCTCTGAGAACCAGCTCGTTCCCTTCTGATTTTTTTTACTACTTTTATATTCTCGGAGGAACTCGGCTCTAGGTTTAGCCGGCTGGGCAAACGTTGTCAGAGAGTGTGTAGAATATTGTTTTAAAAGGAAACAACAAAGTGTAAAATCTATTTAGACGTCTACGCGTCTATGTGACGCCGAACCTCTACCTGATGCCCGGTGGGGGGGGCCAGACTGTCACACGCTCCCTCCTCACAAACTATCAAATACAAGAAAATAAAAATAGCAGCTGAAGTTGCCGAGCTGTCGCTTTGACTCTCTCTCCCTCTCCTCCATCTGGATCCTCCTCGCCATCTCAACCGTTTTAGGCTGAACAGAAATGCCGCTTTCTCACTGCTCGACAGACATGAACAGAATCCTGATTTAATTTTTTTTTTTTATTCATTAGAACAGTTGAAGAATACAATGACGGGAGTTAATGAGGTTTAATGTAGTATCACTCATATGTATTATTAGGCAGCTGCTGTGGTCTCCAGGTGCTCTCAACTTAATGCCACCGGCTTCCCTTTGTCATCGCTCATCCTTGGATTTCATATCCACACACTCAGCAACAAGGCCCAATTGAGTTTTACTCTGTCCCTGCGTCGCGGGCTGCCCTAATACCTGAGGGGGATTTGGTTCTGACTGATTAGCTTTGGCTTTTCAACAACATTCACTCTCCAGAAGCCTTGAGTAGCTTCTTTTTTTGTTTTACTTTCCCAACTACAGTACATCAAAATGAGATGAATTCCTCAAACGCTCCAGTGTATTTGTGTCATTTAGGGAATTCAATAAATCTTACAAGGCACTTTAATATAACCCCTCATGTTACGTGGTTACATAAATTGTGCTTCTTTTTTTTTTTAATATACTGTCAGAATTACTCATCTTGTTGCCTCTGGGGAGAAATAAAGCACGTTATGGATTCCCTGGAAGACTCAGAGGCTTGTTGCTGAAGATCAATGCAGAATTTTTTAACTTAAATTAATCCTTTGTGTGTTTTACTCCCTGAGGCATATAACATAAGATTTAGAATTGCATGCATAAGAGAGAAAGAAAGATTTTTGCAGATAAACAGATCAGATATTCATGTAGAATACTCTAACACTAAATTAATTTCATTAGTTTAATGTCACACAATCGTATACGTTCAAGTTGCCCGACCCGTACCCGGATCAGGCATTCAGTTTTTTATATCCGAGCTCGACCTCCGTGCACATTTACTGCCTGTTTGCTGCTGTAATGTAAACGTAGTCCTCGTCCTAGCCACCAGGCCACAGGGTGCCCCTGATTTAAATAATACACTTGCTAGTTTTAGACCGTTTTATTCAGGTTAAGTTCTTGTAGAGCTGCTTGTGCTCCTTGTTTTTTGGTATCAGGTGTTGTATCACCACTCGTGTCAAGAACATTGTAAAAACCCAACCCTTACCTGCAATGACTAAAATTCTGGGTTGATAAAAGCTGAAAACTATTCTATAAAAAGAATGTATCTTTACCTGGCACCTTGCAAAACAAAACAAACGTAACTGTTCCTTTAAAAGATGAAGCGGTAAAAGACGGAGATGTTTTTGTAATGTAAATGTAATGCGTGTAATATCCTGCTGTGATAAATTGTTGTCGTAATAATGATTAGATGTGTAATAATAAATTGTCTTGTGGATTTGGCAAACCTCATAGAGGGATAATTGGGAGGAAAGGCGGGCGTGGGTGCCCATGAGTTAAACGTCTCGTTGGCACGTAGCTGCAGGCTGGACTGACAGTCTGAAAGGCCGCGTGTCTCGCGCCGCCCGCCAGAGATTCCTCCATTTGTCTTCTCTAATGAATTGACAATCACACTCCTTCTGATGTTTTTACACAGAGATATTGAGCCATCCTAAAACTCGGCTGCTTAGAAATACCACACGAGCTGAGCCGAGCGCGCACATGTTCGCGCGTCGCGAGCGCGCACAAACGCAGACGCGCGCGTGATCCGCTGAAGCGAATCGGTGCCTCCGGCGGTGACGGGCTGCTGCCGAACGGGTCAATTACTTTCGGTCCAAATGATAATGACATTATCAGACCATTTATTTGTGGTGTGATCCACGTGGACTCCAATCCATTATGCGGTTTCCCTGCAATTGCATTTTTGAGTGATTCATGCCCTGCTCTCTAATTATTCATTACTCCTGAACGACTGCAGGACGAGGGGGAAATGAATAAAAAGAAAAAAACACACAAAATGCGTGTTTTTCCGGCTGTTCAAGCAGCAGCCAGGGAAGGGAGAAGTGTTACACGAAGCTGCTTTCTGCACTCCGGCTCCGACAAACACTACGAGCCAGAACCTTAACTGAGACAACTGCACAGAAACAAATCCCCTGCTAGTACTCCTGCACTCTGAAGAAAAGGTGCACGCACACACACACACGCACACACACACACACACACACACACACACACACACACACACACACACACACACACACACAGCCATGCAGATTGTAAATCTGTAGAAAAATGGTTAAACCCACACACAGGTGGTCGTCTTTTCACTAGTCTTTGTTGCCAGACCATCGTGATCCAAAACAATCTACCATAACAGCTAAAGTTTCTTTAAAAAAATGGAAATAAAAGTGCTAAATGGAAACATTTACAACATCACAAATACGCGTTATTTATAGGACCATTTGACAAATGACTGCAGCACCATTAACGGCTCCGCAACCACTGATTAACTATTAAAAATGTAATTGAAACCACTAGTGGTCAAATCACCAACAAAAGAAACCATTTGAGCATTCAAGTGATTTTGTGAATATAAAATGAGTCATTTCACTGCAAAGATCCTCTGAAGAACGGTACATTTGAGAGTGTATCATCCCTCTGAAATCCCCATATTGAATAGACACATGCCCAAACAGTCGAGACCGAGCCTCACATGATTATAATGGGATCCTTCCCTCCAATAAGACAAAGCAGAACCATAAACATGTTTGTGTCTATTACAGAGAGTACAGTGGGATCCCTTGGTGGCTTTACTCGTGGTAGAGGCCTCCACTGTTGCACAGGCCCGCACGTACACATGCACACACACACACACACACACACACACTTACAAATACAAATACTGGCCCTATAAAAACAGCATCATACCTCTCCCACGGGCACCGGCTCTGTTCCCTTTCCCCTCCCCGACCCTGCATCCTCCTCTCTCTCTTCTCCCGCCTCACCCAATCCCCCGAGGTGGATTAACTACAACCACACCTGTGATCATTTCTCATTTGTGAAGCCTCCCAACACCAGCGGTCCGAAGGGACGTCAGGCGCAAGCCGACAGCACCGCAGCTGTGAAATTGCTGTTTTGCTGGCTTGGTAAATGCTCGAAAACATACATAGATTAGGTGTTGTCACGCAAATGCTTAGCACATAAACAGGGCGCAGGTAGCAGTGGAGCTGCAATTAGTTATGAGGCTCGCTTGGTGAAATTTCTACAGCTTATATAGATTATTTTCTTCCGGGAGGATAATTGCTCATCAGAGATCACAAGTAAACACAGAAAAAGTCAGTGTAGAAGTAAGACAATAATAAAGAGCACTTTTAAAGCCGCACTTGGCTGGATTTTGAATAATCCCTAGCCTGATTTAAAAAAACGAGGCTGCAATAGAGACGAGCTTCCTGTTCCTTATTCAACAGATCAATTACATTCGACAAAATGAGATTCTAGTGTCAGATACAGACTAGCACAACGTTTTGTGTACAAAAAAAAAACGTGACACCAAAATACAAAAGTGTCTTCTAAACACTCCAATAGCCACTCATCACTTGTTGCTATTTATCTCTCTTGTTCAGCTATTTGGCTCGTCTTTGTAGAGAAAACACTGCAAAGAACTACAGCAATACACACACACACACACACACACACACACACACACACACACACACACACACACACACACACACACACACACACACAC
>JAVQJD010066074.1:0-13894 GCA_036023655.1 Nannoperca australis | reverse complement strand
ACACACACACACACACACACACACACACACACACACACACACACACACACACACACACACACACACACACACACACACACACTACATGGAGGTACTAATGGACGGTATCTGGGTCTTGTGATCCAGCTGCTCTCCAGTTCTCCTGGAGAGAATACTTCTAGTTTTATACAACTTTCATAGTGTGTGTCCATCTTTTCTGTCGGCCATTATAACGGTTAGTCATCAACTGAACAACCAACATCTGGGAACACAGACGTCTCTAAAAAACCTGCTGGAAACAGATCACAATTCTTTATCTTCTACCACTTTGTATTGAGGTCATCTGTGACTCTCGCAGCAGATCTACAGAACAGAGGAGCGAGGGAGCAACAGGTCCCAACCTGCAGGCTGTGGGCATGTAGAGAGTACATTTAGTAAGAAATGTCAACATTAACAAAAGCACCGGTGTGATTTTAATCACAGTCAGGACGTGTGGAAGTGTGCAGCACCTCCTTAAACACATCCTCATCATCCTGAGACGCAGAATTTAGAATTAGGCAGCACTGCAAGGCAGTTATTGTTATTATTATACAGTGGCCAACACACACACACACACACACACACACACACACACACACACACACAGAGCCGTCACACTGCTCCCACAAATTGACTGATTGTTTTCTTCCTCTCAGAGACGTTTGCTTCAGACTGAAATTGTTTGTTCACAGCAGAAGTGACAGGAGGAGAAATGTATGTCTCTCACAGACACACACGCGCGCACACACACACACACGCACACGCACACACACACACACACCTGAACAGAACTTCACTTCATCAAAAGTGAGTAATGTTCCAGCTGTGATAAAATCTGAAGTGATATTTCCATCTTGCCTGCAGACAGTGAAGAGGGGAAAGGCCACGGGGTCACAGGTTCATCCTCTGGGAGCAGGAGTGTGATCAGTACATATTCTGACAACCGGTCCAGACGCTGCTTCGACAGCAGAAAAAGGTCAGAGGGTCTCCAAGGTCATGGGGGGGGGGCGGAACGTGGAAACACAGTCAAGGATGCATGTTAGCACGCTGATGTCAGAACGCTGATGTCAGAACCCTGATGTTAGCACGCTGATGTTAGCACGCTGATGTTAGCACGCTGATGTTAGCACGCTGATGTTAGCACGCTGATGTTACTAGCTGATGTTAGCACGCTGATGTTACTAGCTGATGTCAGAACGCTGATGTTACTAGCTGATGTTAGCACGCTGATGTCAGCACGCTGATGTCAGAACGCTGATGTCAGAACCCTGATGTTAGCACGCTGATGTTAGCACGCTGATGTCAGAACGCTGATGTCAGAACGCTGATGTCAGAACCCTGATGTTAGCACGCTGATGTTAGCACGCTGATGTTAGCACGCTGATGTTACTAGCTGATGTTAGCACGCTGATGTTACTAGCTGATGTTAGCACGCTGATGTTACTAGCTGATGTTAGGACGCTGATGTCAGCACGCTGATGTCAGCACGCTGATGTCAGAACGCTGATGTTAGCACGCTGATGTTAGCACGCTGATGTTAGCACGCTGATGTTAGCACGCTGATGTTAGAACGCTGATGTTAGCACGCTGATGCTCACAGAGATGTGAGCATGTCTGTAGACTCTGTAGACTATTATTTGATAAGTTCTTTAACTAATGTTAATAATTAATTACGTACATATTAACTCTTGTTCTTGCCCGATATGCAACATGGTGTCTAGAAATCTTGCAGTTTTGTAGAGTTTTTAAATAATTGCAATGTGAATTAAACCTCTTCTCCGTTTCTTGTGTTTGTTCTGCTCGTTCCGTTAATGATGAACGATTTCTAATGCTTCCTATTGTACATGGCCTCCTGGGAGCCTGGCAAGCGCTCCGATAAGGAAGAAGGAATAAGGAATAAGGAATAAAGAATAAAGAATAAAGAATAAAGAATATATGCAGTCGACTTAATGTTGTCTCTACAGTTGCTGGTTTGTTTCATTCTCTGCTAGAAATAAACCCACCACTGGTCTGGAGTTTAACCTTTAGCGGGCGCCGTGATGTTGATGCTTAGGAACAGTAAATGCAACAGTAGAAGTTGCACCTGAGCTGCGACTGAAACCCCACACAGGTTCAAACCCCACACAGGTTCAAACCCCACCAGACACCATGCAACAAGGAAAAGACACCCTCCGCGCTGCCGCCTGGGTGTAAACACGTTCTCCAGACTCTGATTTTAATTTTCTACATTCCTGAGCGTCAAACTGAGTCGCTGTTGTGTTTTTTAACAACCTCCTCGGAGTCTTATCTCCTGTTCACAGATACCAGTCTGTCTGCAGAGAGTGAGACAGAGTGAGAGCGATCACTCCCCCAAGACAAACACTTCCTGCACCGCCCTTTATCAACACCGCCAGCTGACCGCTGCGGTCCGTCCGCAGCCGCTCAGTGTCCACACACGCACACGCACACACACACACACACACAGACACACACACGTACACACACACGTACACACACATACAGACACACGTACACACACATACAGACACACGTACACACACGTAGACACACACGTACAGACACGTACACACACACGTACACACACACACACACAGAGAGACACACACACACACACACACACACAGACAGAGACACACACACACACACACACACACAGAGAGAGACACACACACACACACACACACAGAGAGAGACACACACACACACAGAGAGAGAGACACACACACACACACAGACAGACAAATACGCGCACACACACACAGAGAGACACACGCGCACACACACACACAGAGAGACACACACACACACAGACAGACAAATACGCGCACACACACACACACACACACACACACACACAGACAGACAAATACGCGCGCACACACACACACACACCAGGGTCAGTTAAAGGTCAGTGAAGCTCTACCAGTCTAAATTATTAGAGGAACATTTTGTCCGATGATAAATCATCAATACGTCCTCGTACAACTCAAAACTCAAATATCTGCTTCCTTCAGATTCTCACAGCCATCGCTTTTTATTATTTTATTTTCAGAACCAAGTGCTGCCGTTTCAGGGTCTCGCTGACATTCAGGTCTTCAAACTAAACGACAGCAGAAGACGGAGACACTGAGACATTGGGTGGCTCTGACCCGCGGGAGCTGTTCTGTGGAGACTCTTCTCCCCAGTGGATGATCATTAAAAGGTCTCAGTGAGTCCCCGACCTTTCCTCCAGCATCACCCCCCCCCCCCACCCCACTACCTCTGGTAATTGTGTCCAAAGAATGAATTCTTTCTCAGGACAAAATGTCAACATCGCAAATAAAGAACCTGAACACACTCCAGACTGGACACAGTTCAACACACTCCTGCAGGAAGTAACAATACAAAGATATCACTTTGCCACGAAGCCCACAGAGCGGAGGAGTGCATCTTGGACAATATTTACAAGTGTGTGTGTGTGTGTGTGTGTGTGTACACATCCGGAAAGTATTCACAGCGCTTCACTCTTTATACATTTAGTTATGTCACAGTCTTATTCCGATATGGAATAAATTCATTTTTGTCTTCAAATTTCTACACACAATAAAACATTTTGGGAGATATTCTGCAAATGTATTAAAAATAAAAAACGAAGAAATCACATGTACGTGAGTGTTCACAGCCGTGAAGCTCAACACTGAACTCGGGCGCTTCCTGTTTCCACCGATCATCCGTGAGATGTTCCTACAGCTGATTTGGAGTCCACCTGTGGTAGATTCACACCTGTCTATGTAATAATGTCTATATAAGGTCAGAGCACAAACCAAGCATGAAGTCAAAGTCCTGTCTGTAGACCGGAACTAAAAAAGGGAAAAACAGACCCGGACCTGAAGTCCAATGAGGACAGGACTGACCTCACTGCCATATCGGATCAATAAAATAAAAGATCAATAAAACTCGCTTTTATTCTCATTTTCAATTTAGTTGAATAGCTTTTTATATAATTTCCTCCCAATTGTATTGTTGGAGGACAAGTATGTGTTAAAACTGGGTTCAACTGAAGAAACCCTTGTAGGAGACATATATTCCATATATTGATCTGATTGATATTGATTACAATCCTATAATATCTTGTAGCAGAACGATCAAGCCTCCTGTTCCTGTCTGGTCCATCTGCAGCATCACCTGCTGTCATTCATCACGGCTGCTGGTCTTCTCCAGATTTATTGCCTCATTTCCTGCAGACTCAGAATTAGATTTCACCACATGGAGGTGTGAAGAACCCGTCCTCAGCTGCTTCTCTCTTACTTCAACCTGTCAGGAATCATCACAACTCGTGTCCTAAACCTCTTAACACTCGCAGACAAGCTGTCAGTGTCATTCTGCCAACAAGCTCAACCTGTGCAGGTAACAAGCTGACCCACAACACCTGCACAAGATCACACGCCAAGAGTGTGCACAGGTGACGTCAGACAGACCCGACAGGTATACCCGCCGGTAGTGCTCCTGTATGGACATGTGCACCTGCAGATTCTCAGCTGTACTCAGGTGACGTGTGAGAAGTTCAGGTACGTGTCTCCGGCATTCCAGATCATTTTAATGTTGTTTAAAAATAGTAAGAAAAAGAACAGCCATTTAGTCTCCAGCTACGCTAGCAGGCTCGTAAGGGTTAGCTAAGTGCTAATGCTAGCACGGTGTAGATGGAAAACCTCAGTTGATCCGTAGGTCAGAGTTCATCCTCACGACGGATTGAGACAGATGTAAACCTCAGTCGGGAACTTCCGCAGGATTCATCCTCTGCTGATCAGGAACGTTTGCATGTTAATGACAATCCATTCAAACATTGTTGAGATGCTTCGGTCTGGATTGGACAGATCCGGAAAACTACAAACCTTTTAACCTCCACTGGCAGTAAAAGTTATACATTTAAACACTCCTACTGTGTGAAAGTGCTACAGAGTTTTCCCTGTTCCTTCCTCCACCTTAACAAACTATGGCAGATGATGAATGTTGCCTCTTTTATTATGAACAAAGCAACAGATTTTCAGCTTGTGATTTCTGGTTCAGATCCAGGAAAGTTCTCTGCGATCAGGAGGAAGTCGCTGGACGTCGGCCGCCACATGAACTTCCTGCACTACAACGTGTTTAAGCTGCCACCGACGAGGCTTCAGAGTACAGCTCTTCTTCTTCTAATTATTGTACGTTCTCCATTTCTATTGTTGATTTCAGTCGTTTATAAATATGTGGATACATTTGTGCTCTTGTATGTGAAGACCTACTGTCTGTATTCACATCAGGAACGTGGAACCGTTTCAGTCAAACGCAGCGTGAACAATGACGTCTGCAACAATCAACACGGGAGAAAAAGAAGATATTTCCCACCCAACTTCCAGACAGTGAAGGTACCAGAGGAAACTAGAGCTGGAACCAATGAGTTGACTAATAATTGAGCACTTTATAACAGCAGCCAACAGTTTCTTGTGCCGGCAGGATGTGCTGCGCTTCTAGGAACTAAAAATATCTTTGGGAAAGAGCAAACCAAGAATCCATTCATCTACAAAATGATGAGCCCGAGTTGAAGTGGTGATTACAAACTGACAACTGCTGACGTCTCTGCATATTATAATCATGGGATGCTTACGAAGCAGTGCTCATCATCACCAGAAAACTTACTTTAAGTCTCTGAGACGAGACAGATTCATCACAGTCAGACTGCCCCGTGTTCAAGGTGGTTAATATGACAGTTTGCTGAATCACACGGCTTCTTCACAGCCCGGTAACAAGTGCTCTGTGGCCTGATGGCTGGGAACACTAAATCCAAGAGGCAGTTATGTGTTGTAACAGAGTCTACAGCTGGGTAAGAAGCTGGTTCCTCTGGTTGTCCAGACTCCTGTGGGGGTCGGAGATAAGACTCTCACAGACTCCAGCGGATGAAGCTGCAGATTTGACAGTTTCTTCAGGACACAAGTGGGCGACAGCAATCTTTTAGCTTCAATCAAGGCTTCCTGGTTGTGGTATTTTGGTAGATCAGGCTGTTACAAGCTCATTTACAGTTGCGCCTGAGTGCCAACAAGCAGTTTGACACCAAAACGTGTGAGTTTGAGTGGTGGAAAGAAGCCTCGTGGCTCAGGGGAGAAATGTGTGCAGGAATCCCAGTAAAGCTCCTTTCTAATGACCGCCGGCGGATCGAGCCAATGAGGCAGAAAAGCTCTCCAGTGGGTCGCAGCAGGCAACGAGAGCAGAGGGAGGAGAGGGGAGGGAGGGAGGGAGGAGAGACGTGAAGGTGGAGGAGGAGGAGGTTGAAAAGACTGGACTGGGGAGAAAGGAGATGACGGCTGTGACTTCACCAGCGGGGGGATAAAAATAGAAGCGGAGCTGCCTCGGCTCGTCCGGTGAAGCCATTTGAAATCAATTGATCATCGCTGCGCAGGAGGAGCTCCAGTCTTTTATTAGATTAGAGCATCCAGAGAGCCGCAATCCCATTCATACCAGCTCATCACCAGCACAACTCGTTCACGTGTCGGCTGTCAGAGCCCGGCGAGACGTCACGCCAGCCGCTGGAGTTAAACCCAGTGAGGTAAATCTGAGTGAGGAGGACTTTACAACTTCAGATGTTCTTTGTGAATGGAGAGAGTGTGCCAGCGTAACTCCCGCTGAGTGCTGCATTATGGCTCGGTTGTAAGCCTTAGTAGGAGAGTCGAAGTGAAAGCAGACACTTCCTGGTTCTGGAAACCTCATTCAGAATCCCACAAATAAACACCACACTACAAACAGCTGAGCCTTGAGCCCACATGTAACACCGGTGTGTATTAAATACTCATGTCCACGCCGAGCTGACGGATCTTTAAGAGTTCCCGTTGATCTGACGACACCTGTGGTGACTGGTGGAAGCAGCTCGGTGTGTTTTAATAAACACAGGGACCAGAGTTCTGCTGGAAAACACGCATGTATCGACCACTGGGGGGCATATAATACACCGCGGGCCTCTACTCTGTCAGACAGACGTTTCCAGTGCAGCCAAACAAACTGTGGACTGACAGTTTGTTCACGTAGAGAAGACGAAGACTCGTGAGGATAATGCGTTATATGATGGGCCCATACATTAACTACCTCACTACCGTGGAAACCAGCAGCTGCTTGTGACAAAACACATCTAAACTTCACTAAAGCATTACTGCATCTACACGATCCAATGTTGTCTTGTGCATTACATTAAAATGTGCACATGCACCATCGCGTCCGCTACATGATGCATTATGTGTGGAAATGGCAGAATCTGCTATTAAAAAGAGGCGATGACTGAATGCAAATGCATTGGATGGTTAGTGTTGAAAGAATGCCACCACAAAAACAGTCTAAATAAAGATGGAGTCTGGTTCAATGAACACGTTCACCGTGCTGTTGCCATCACTGCAAATAGTGTGTGTTGTTCATAATAATAAAAAAAGACTGGTGTCAGGTGAGCTCTACCTCCCTGCTGTACATCCTCACACTCCCGGACCATTAACGAGTCTCCTAACGAGGACGTCAATTATTCCCAGAACATGCAAGTGTACAGCTGCTCTGCTCTCCACACAGCAAACTGCCAGCGTCGTATAGTGTTTGACGTTAACGAGGTTAATGTGGGCAGCGGCTACATCACGTTAGACACTGAATGTAAAGGAATGTGAAGGACTGTGTGTGTGTGTGTGTGTGTGTGTGTGTGTGTGTGTGTGTGTGTGTGTGTGTGTGTGTAGGGTTGCTTTATCAGCAGAGTGCAGAGGCGCTGTGGGGGAGAATCACCCATGACAAACCTGGGAGACAGTTTCCCCTCAACAACCAAAGTCAACTCCAGTCTTCCCTCCCTCACCCACTCACTCCTCACTCCCTCACCCACTCACTCCTCACTCCCTCACTCCTTACTCCCTCACCCACTCACTCCCTCACCCACTCCCTGTAGAAAAGATGGAGCCCGTCACTTCCAGAGCAGGAAATGGAGTTGCGTGCTGGAACTGTTTATATTGAGTGCAGTGAGGTTGCCAGGTTTAGATACAGAGACCAAGAGATCCTCATACGTTGTTGTTAAACTCCCTCTTGTTTCCTGCTGCCCGCTGTGAACTCATAAATACTGAAGGAACGTAACACTGTTCCCCGTGTTTGACCCAGAATGTCGGTCCGAACCCGACCCGAGTCCTGGTGGTGTTCTTAAAACTACACCCAGAGGTTTGACGTTCCTCCATCCTCAGCCTGGCTGCATGAACATTTACCACCTGTGTGCTGTGTTCACGCGTTGTCACGTAAATAACGAACCCCGGCACTGAACAGGAAGAACCATGTCAAGTCTGACGTGACAGAACCCGACCCAGAAACCAAACATCACTTTCTAAACTGCCGTCCGAACCCGGTTGGGTATCTACCTTCTAACAGGTAACTGCACGTAACTAACTAACTAACTCTGGCTTCTGTGTTCGTGGACATCCACTCTTTGTGCTATGCTAGGCTAGGCTAACGCTTTAGGGAACTTTAAGATGTACACGTGTAAACATTTAGCCTTCATAGTTTAGCTGCAGTAGCACCGCCGGCCACTGGGGAAACACTGGCAGTCACAACTGCAAACATGACATTGAGAACTTAAGATTAGTAATTCAGGTGCTAAATATGAGGTAAACGAGGCCAGAAACACTGGCAGCCAATCAGCGTAGGAGGTCATCATGAGTAACGCTGTCGTTACATCAACAAACAGCAAGCAAACATGGTGTGAACATGAAACTGAATCAACATACACCAGTACAAAGACAAACATGCCCCTCTGTGAAGGACCGAGTCTAATGATTCTGCATGGAAAGAATATAAAACCACCCGTTTTCCGCGGGTGATCGTTATATTTGCTGGGTGTTGGGGATCAAAGAGACGCTGATCTGAAACCAACATGGTTCACATCTTCACTAGCTCTACGTGACCCATTACCCTGCATGGCTTTTTTTGATTATTTAAAATATATATTTTTAAAAAGCTCTGAGTTTGGATCCGAGAGCAACACGTGAGCACGATGGGAAACAAGGTGGTTTTTCTGTGAAGTTTCGTCTTTAATTCACAACCAACAGGGAAGCGTCGTCTCAAATCTCACGCGGCCCGCGAGGATACGTGGGTACAGCGAACAGATGGACGGATGACAGCCACTCACAGCGAGCCTGAAGGCTGAAGCTCCAGATGATGCGAGACAGGCTGATGACTGACGAGCAGAGAGGTAATTAAACAAGGTTTAAAAGAAGAGGACGGTTCAGACGGAGACATTCAATCAGTCGGTGACTTCTGGTCTGAAGGGTTCGGCTCATCAAAAGCAAAACTGATTGCTTTTACAAAAAGACGTCGTTCTTAATTTCACAGACGGAGATCTGCGGAGCCTCTGTGCGTTACAGAAGCTCGGCTCGATTAATAGTTGATGAGAATACAACAGGAACAATAGGAACATACAGCCGTCTGTGTGTTACTCTACCAGTCACACCGCAGCCACTGAACAGTAAGACCTGCGATGGAAAGACGAATGTTGTGTTTGGAGTTAAACTCTGCTCATTGACAGACTGAACACCGACATGACGGCAAAGCTTCCTGGAAAACACTAAATAAATAAACAGATGAGGGGGTTCACAACAACACAAACATGTCAAACATGTGTTCACTGTGAAAGAACGAGTAGAGAACAGACATCAGTACGTTTCTGTCTGAACGTGACAAAAAGCTCCAAAAAAAACCACTGGATCCTACATTTCCCACAATGCACCTGATAGCATCCGTCCTTTACAAAGATGAGACTGCGAGACAGGAGCTGACTATGTCTTAATATGTCTTGAGAATAAACTGTGAACTTATTGTCCCGTTAGCGAACGAGCTAACGTGAATCTTGTTAGCTTGGAGAGTTTCTTCAGCATCATTTCGACTTGACCTTTAGTCCACTAGACTGAACGTGTAGACGTCTGGAAGAGCGGCGCCTGACTAACGGAGTCTGAAACGGCCACCGTGCAGAGGATGAATCCCCGCTGGACTGTCTGTATGTACCAGCTGTAAAGATGTTAGCTGTAAGCTAGCTTAAAAACAGACGCACGGGTGTTCAACTCATCTGTCCTTCGACTCTGTATGCTTTATTGCGCCGCCTTAACTGTGCTTGCAGTTCCACCTGAACACAAACTTCATGCTTTTTGTCCCATGAGCTACGAATAGCAAAGCCGTCGCTCCATTTGACACCCGTCAGAAGCTGCTGGAGGCTTGTTAACGTCAAATAAAGTTTTATTTGAGACTTTTTGTTGCCGTGAATCTGATTATTGATGGTGCATCACATCAGTCTGAGTCTCCAGTCTTGGAGCGAGCCGGTTGATGAACTGAATGACACATTTCATCCATGAAACCACGACTGAAGGCATCTTGATGCTACAGAGCGGGTCGTCCATTGATCCCAAGGCTGGCGGTTCGATCCCCGGCTCCTCCTGTCCACATGTACAAGTGTCCTTGGGCAAGACACTGAACCCTAAGTTGGTCCCGATGGAGGCCGGCACCTTGCGTGGCAGCTGGGTCGCCGTTGGTGTGAGATCAATCTGTGAAGCGCTTTGGGAACCGTTCAGTTTGAAAAGCAGATATATAAGTGAGGAGCATTTACAGCAGGCTGAGAGATGTTCAGCTGTGGATTACACACACTGCACACAAACCGGCGGCGTCTCCGCATAATGAGCGGCGGCGGAGACGCCTCGGGGGACGTCATTAGACACCAGAAGCACGGAGCGAGACCGCGGGCTGATCCGGCTGCCACACAGGCAGACGACGCCAGCAGCTCAAACCGGCAATAACTATTTATTTCTGACGATCCGGAAACATCATCGGCCTCCAGAGGAGCGCAGAACACGCACGCACGCACGTTCAGAACGCAGCCAACGCAGTTCAGACATAAATGCATAGAAACACCTGCAGGAGGTGAAACGATTTGTCCATTAATCAATTAGTTGATACTATTTTGATGATCAGTTAATGGTTAAAAAGTCGTCTTTCACGCAGAATCAAACCATTAATTGAGTGAATGATCCGTCTATCAGACCCGTGACCCACATGTACACATGCATGCATGGTAAACACATCTTCAACAAATTCATTTAATTTACAGTCATCAATTAACCTCCTGTCCAGTTAAGAAAACACACGTTTCCCGCGGCCTCTTGTGGCTGAATCCAAACAGACGTCAGTGGCAACAACTAAAAGCTCTGAAAAGAATCAATTCAAAGTTGACCGCAGCTTCTCCACCGTTCTTCTCCAGCAGCACGGCCGGCCATTTGAATATCAACTAGTCAACCTATTGACAAGGAGGTTGTTCCTGCAGACTGCATGCTGGACTTTTTAAATAACCAACAGGAAGTAGCCTGAACCGCTCCGTCATTACTCAGCCGCTGTTTTAATAGTTGATGCATGACGTGAGTCGGTGATCGAGCAGCACCCTGAGCGCCTGCAGCCCTGTGATGCTGATTTTATCATGTTAGCTTAGCTTGTTAGCATGCTAGCATTTGCTAGTGAGCAGCTGAGGATCACCAGAGTTATTACGAATCATCCTGAGGGGAACATGAGCCTCACAGGAGAAGTCACAGGACCACCAAAGGTTATTAGGGTTCATCCTCTGGGGAGTCCAGTGTGAGTATGTTCATATTACTGTAAACTGAGTGTCTTTGTGGTTTGGACAATGTAGAATATGACTAATCAATAATAAATCAGTTAAATCAACAGGACTGTGGTATTCAGCAGAGGTGTAGGACGTCTGCTTTAAATCTGCAGCAGGAAACATCTTGAATGATTGTGTTGTGAAACTCACAGACAACATGGAGAAAAAAGGTGCTGCAATTTTAATGAGTCCTCTGCAGCAAAAGAACTCCCAGAAACACACAGTTTCTTGGGCTGGAAACTTTCCAGCTGCTGTATTTTAGTTCTTTACGACATCACAATACGTTCTCTCTGACGTTGTGCATCAACCACAGCAACAATCAGTTCTTCTCAGAACCGCCCAATCTCTCAAGTATTGTCTCAAACTACTACTTTTAATCAGAAATCTTGTTTGGTTTGAACAAAAACAAGATAGAAAAGCAGCAAAGCAACTCACTGAAGAGCCTGAAACCTCTCCGTTACTTTATCCAGACATTTACTGGCATCCGTTAGCATGTTAGCAAGCTGGCGTTAGCATTCAGCCCAGAAGCACCACAGAGCTGCTAGCAGGGCTTCAGACTCTTCAGTCCAAGTCAGTGAACGTGATGATAACAACTGTCTCTCAATCAGCTGACTGATTATTCCTCTCGGCACCAGACTGCTTGGATTTTGCATCCTTCTTGATTCTTGCATCTCAAAACCCAATCTGTTCCTTTGTCAGCATCTAAACTTGAAGCACAATAAATAAATAAATAAATAAATAAGCCATCGTTAAACGTCACGTTAGTTTTTCTTTCATCACACCTGGTGATGAAACACAAGTCTGACTCGTTTGCTGGTGTTTTAAAACGCCCACACTGCAGCTCTGATACAAGCCCTGCTGCAGGAGAAGCTCTGAAACGGTCCTGTTCTGCTGACTGAGGGCCGTCCTCGGGCCCCGGGGTCGGGCTGGATCGCTGTCTCATGCTCTTCACGGAGCTCCCTGCTGAGACATCCTTTCAGTTCTGAGAGGAAGAGGAGGAGGAGGAGGAGGAGGAGAGGTTACATAACCCTCTGAGAAGAGCTCAGTCTCAGGGAATCTGACAGGAGAAGGAGAGATGACAAAGGAGGACGGAAGTCGCCTCCAGCAAACGGCTCCACGGCCAAAACTCTCGCCCACGACTCCCCGAAACAAACATCCCCCACGTCAGCACAAGTGGCTTCTCACGGCAGAGAGGCAGGAGGAGAGGCTCGTCTTGTTCCTGTAATACACAGCTGCCAAGGGATTAGACTGTGCAGGGGGGGGGTGGGGGTGCGTGGGTCTCCACCAGGACGGGGTTTCTCTGCTGGCTTTGTCTCAGCATGGAGACGGGACCGAAACAGAAACACCGGGGGGGAAGACTGGAGGCGGGAGTTTCCTCACAAACACACTCAGAAGCGTGATTATTCACTGGTTCCTGCTCACCAGGAGCCTCGACGCTGTAAAGCACAGCATATGTTCCTATGTAGAGATGCTGCTGAGCAACACGAGGTCCACCAGCTCTCAGGGGACGGAGCAGAGGATGTCATCAGTCTGGACTTCCCCTGCAGAGGTCTGCAGCTCTGATCAGCTGCCGCTTCATCGTGAAATGGAAATGATTCAGTAGAATTAAGAACCAACCAGAGGAGATAAACACCCTGTATCTCACGCGGACGGCCTCGGGGGAAACCTGGGCGGCTTCCTTCCTCTCGTCTGCTTCCCAACGTTCCCTGAAGGTTTCCTCAACAGCAGACACGTGAAGCGACCGAGGCGACGCGCCGACAGGAAGACGTCCAACAGTCGAGCTCTGTCAACAAGGACAGGCTGGATGTTGCACGGCTGGTTCCTCCGCTTCAGTGTGTCTAAACAAACGCCCCCCCCAACCGCCGTCGCATTTCTACCTTTCTCAGCATTTGGGAGCCGGAACTTTCAGCTAAAGACTTTCCTCTCTGATAAAGCTTATAGTCGGGCTGACTCAGGTGACCCCTGACCCCTTAGTTATGCTGCCATAGGCCTAGGCTGCCGGGAGACTTCCCATGATGCACTGAGCTCCTCCCTCTCCATCTGTACACACTCGTATCCATCAATGCTGGTTACTGATTCCCCTTCTTCCCCTGCTGTGTGCTTCTCTCTCTCTCCTTCTACAGATTTCTGCAGGTGTTTCTGCCTCCGGCGCTGTAGAGTCTGGACCTGTGGGTGCAGCTGCTGCCCTCCAGTTCCTGCTCCACTGCTGCTGCTGTTACTGCT
>JAVQJD010066067.1:0-27451 GCA_036023655.1 Nannoperca australis | reverse complement strand
CACACACACACACACACACACACACACACACACACACACACACACACACACACACACACACACACACACACACCACCACCACCACCCCTCCTCCAGGAAACTCGTTGGCCATCAATGAGACAGCACTAACTGTAGGCGTTTCCTGGCCACTTGATAGGGCCAGGCGCGCAGGCAAAGAGACACCAGCACCACTGCACAGCTGCAACTTACCCCTAAATTCTCACTTATATATCCCCCCTCCACACACACCACGCGCAACCCCATTTCTAACCGCATCCCACATCCACCCGGACCTTCCTCACACACAGCTGCACCTACAATTGTTGCTGTTGCATAAATCTATTGCTAGTTACACATCCACCTGATTGCTTGCACACACACTCACACACACACACACACACACACACACGCATGCACGCACACACGCACGCGTACAGCAAACACAAACACATCAAAAACATGCAGAGGTGGAATGTAACTAAGTACATTTACTTAATTGCTGCACTTAGGTGCAATTTTGACATACTTGCACTTTACTCGAGTGTTTCCACTTTATGCTGCTTTAGACTATGCTCCTGCATTTTGGAAGCTAATATTGTACTTTTTACTCCACATAAATTACATTTATTTGACAACATTCGTTACCTCCGGATTATTAATACAAAATGTAAATTATCTAATAAACGATGTGTTATTATAGATTAAGCTTACCAGCAGTGTAAAAAGTAGTAAATAGAAGTAGTTACTAAAATAACCCTGCCTTTACCAGCTGCAACATTAGTGATGCTTACACCTTAATACATTAGTAACTATAACCTTGTAATATAATATATATTATTCTGAAATGGACTGTTCTGCACAGTGACAACTTTAAGTATATTTGAATGCAAACTGTGGTATTGCTACTTTTACTTGAACATGTACAATACGTGTACAACACTCCCTAAATCTGCTGCCTGGGAAAATTCCAGGTCTTCATGGGACATAGGACACCCCCTTGTTTTCCAAAGCTGTGGAGCTTTGGGGTGTCACATCACTCACTAATGAAGCTGGTGTTGTTATGACTCCCTTGTTAAAAGTGCCATTATTAGTCAGTCACTCTGGCGAACAGCACAAACAAACAACATGGAGTTTGTAGTATAATGTGTGGTGACAAGTTTGTTGTGTCGATCTATGAACGTATGGACACACGACGTATCTACATTTTAAAATAAGCATTCACATTTCAATTGGTTGTTCATAACCCTGACCCAATCGCTTTGCATTTATACTTTTAACACATCTGATGGTTATTGGGATCATCTGATACTGAGATTCAACTTTGAGCACACGTCCGCTAGACGTTTGACAAACACAGCAAAACATTTATATGTGTTGAGAAATTGTGCTGACAAAGAGCAGTCTTCTGAGCGCAATAAGAGGATGTAAAATAAGGAACAGCAAAACTAAACACACTTTATTTCTGTCTGGTACAAGTGTGTCACAATGTCAGGGTGCGACCATCGGCCCTGCTTCTCTGACAATAAGAACAGCCGCAACATTTCAAACTTAATTTCAGGACTGCATGTCATGCACATCTCTGCAGGTACAACAGTGTGTGGCACTCTAAGTCACCATGACTGTACTGGGGCAATGCTGGTTATTTACATGTACATTTCATTTAGACTGGAGCAAAACATTAGTTTTAACCCTCTTGAGAGAGATTTAACATTTTTATTGGCTTACAGAGGATTCAAGATCCTGAATTTCTTGACTTAGACTGTGTTAACATGAAGAAAACAACTATTTGTTGCTACATACATTTTGCCTGAAACAATCTAATTAGATTTCCAGGATCTTGTTTTGCATAATTCATCCATGTTTTGGATCCATGTTGTTTGACATTGAAATGTAATGTTTAAAAAAGGAACATTGTAACCTTATCTGGATATAAAACACATATGAGTATTCTTCATGCCTCTCAACTTACCTCAGAGTTTAGTATTTTCCTCAAACACAGTGCTTCACGCTCAGTGTTTGTTCATCAGTGGAAAACATATCGACACAATTAATTATCACCATAAATCCACCTCTTATTCACACTATTTGGGAATTGATCTTCAAGCACTTGGTTGAAAAGAGAACACTGGATCCTCAAACACTTTCGGTATCTGGCGCTGTCTGTGTGTCCTGTCTGTCAGAGTGACATTTAAACTCCCAGTGGTGCAACACCTCTTTGTTTGCTGTCTTTTGGTGTCACAGCTCATCATTTGTGGCTGCCACCATCCTTATCTCACCCTTGACCTTTCCCAGAATGCCATGGGTCACCAAAGAGGTCTTGGCCCCGAAGCTTTCCTCACTGTCTGTGTCACCATAGCAACTGGACGTGGCCGGGGAGACAAGAGCGATGACTGAGTCAGTTGAGTCTCTGTCTCTGCGGACCGTCGCCATGGTGGGACGGGCTGAGGACAGCAGGGCGGCGTGGGACGGAGGAGGAGTGTCGCACTGAAAAAGAGGGTTCTGTTGGTTACCGTCCAACCCAGCCGCGGTGCTTTCGTCCTTAGCCTCATCCTCAGCTGAGTCCCCGCTCTTATCCTGTGCCTGGTCATTAAGCAAAGTGACCAAGAAGTTGATGTACTTCACAGCCAGACGGAGGATTTCGTTCTTGCTAAGCTTCTTGTCAGGTGGGTGTGTGGGAATGAGTTTTCTCAGTTCAGAGAAAGCCCCGTTCACATTCTGCTGTCGCCAGCGCTCACGACTGTTGGTGAAGACACGGCGAGCGATTTTCTGAGGAGGGCCTGTTAGACACACATCAACACTGTCTAAGTGTGCAGGGCCTTAAAGGATATAAGAAAAAGTTGATTTATATTTTTCTTATTGTCAACAAATCCCATAAAAAGATCCAAATCAACAATGAAACTACCAAGTATTTTATATACATTTTTATATAAAGCCCTCAACAAATGCACTTTTTAACTCCGAGTAACATTTGCTAAAAACTACAGTGCCCAGCTGTTTTAGAGCAGTATTTAGCTTTTGAAAAAACTCTAAAAATACATCTATGTATTTTAACATTTATGTCTCTCCAGTAAGAACAACTGGGCTTGGGGCTCAAATATTTTTTTCAAAGGACTTGTTCACAGTAAGAAAAATACAAAATATTGGCAACCTTATCTTTTAAATACTTCCATCAATACAATTTCAAACATGCAATCCTTCACATACAGTAACAATGTCACTATTTATGTCTGATTCTTTTCTTGGTCACACAGACACTCACATTCGTTGATCTCCATCTCAAAGTGTGAAGAGGGTCTTCTCTTGATCCGGCTGTTGTTGATGACACCATAGTTTCCTCCTGAGGATCCCAAGTAAGAACTAGAGATAAAAACACAGGGAAATGTGTGAACATTTTTGTAGCTTCATTTATATATAAATATAGCTAAATATAAGAAACAATTTACAAACACGTTTGGTCGCTCTAGCAGCAGAGAGTCAGTGGAGAAATCAAGAAGATGGTGGAAGCCATTAATTGAGGTGTGATTATGTTGGTGATTGAGTGTGCATGCAGAGTTTTAGCCCAGTCTCATTAAGTTTGGCTAATAGCTGATTCTACTTCAGGGGGATGAAATAGATCAATGCTTCCTGCTACAAAGAAGACCAGAGAGAAGTAAGGAGGGGGAATCTTATTCCCAGACCTCCATGACAGATGGTGAAACCATAGATGTAGTCACTGAAAAAAGTCCTGCTTTTTACATGGCCGATGCTCCTCTGTTACAGGAAGAAACATTTTTGGAGTAGAGAATAGATGAACAGTGGGAGGGCTTTGATAACGTCTGGAAATAAATGCCTTTCTTCACGAGTGTAAGCTCAGAGTTGCCAACTCTACGATCCCAAAAAAAGGTTCAAGAGTTCTGTTTTGTAGCCTGTTTTTAGTTCAACAACTATATTTAACTGCAATTATAACTGGATGTTTCAAAGGTCTTCATGATTTTGGTACAAAATGCACACAGAAGATATTCCATGATGCAACTCATGTTTAATAACCACATGTTCTGGTGTGTAAATGTGGAGTGAGCAATGTGAGGTCAATTTATAACAGCACACATCCTGCTGTCATTTTCGCATAACCGTTCAGCGCAGCTATTAATCACAGCGGGAATCCATGAAATCCCCGCAGTTGTGGTTTCATATGAAACAGAAACATGCCATAGTTACCAACAAATGGGTATCATCATTACTAGTAATATCTCTGAAAGGGGAATTGTGGCATTTTATAGTTAAGAGAAAAGGAGGCGCATGCCAACGTGATATTTATTTGTCTTGTTTTTGATTTAACAAAGGTAAATGCAACCTCCAAGATTATTTAATTGCTCGCAAAACATATTGCACCAACAAGATTATTTAATACACAGTCTGCTCATGACATGTGATATTGGATAACACTATCAGCGCTGTTAAAGTCAGGACCCCTTAAAGGGTTATGATGATTGAGAAGATAAAAAAGACGATGACACCCAAACTTACACTGATTGTTTTCTGACTTTTCACCACGCTTTTTTTCTTGGGGAATAGAAAGCTTTATGTCTTTAGCTCCCAAAACACTATTAAAAAAACCCAATCTGATGAGTGGTCGCAAGTATAAACTGTTTTTATATATATATATTTAAAAAAAATTAAGATCACAGTGCTTATATACCAAATCTCACCTGGTGAAGAAGGGGTGTGCAGGCAGGTACTGCTGAGGCAACAGGGGTCCTGGGGAGGGAGCTGAAGGCCTCCCAGAACCTACAGAAGATCCAGAAGCTCCAGGGCTGGTCACAGACAAACAGGTCAGCTGACTGCGGCGGAGCTCCCCATGGGGCCCATGTAGAAGGTTGGGAATTGGGTGAAGGGCAGTCAAAGGGGTATTAGGGAGCGGGAGAGGTGGTTTGCTGTGACCGAGGCTGATGACTGGAATGTGTGAAGGAAGAGGAGAGGATGATGAGGCCGAAGAGAAGGACGTGATGGAGGCTGGAGGCGGTAGAGGGCACGGGGAGGTCTTGGCTGGTGCCGGGAGGAGCGGAGGTGGAGAGGAAAGTGTCGGGGACTTGTTGGCTGAAGAAGCAGGTGCCGTGATGGTCGTTGGTCCTCCACGCTGCTCCTCATCCTTTTCTTTGGTCTCCATGACGATGGGCTCAGGTTCGTGAGCTGGATCAGAGAGGTGACTGGTTAACGCAGTCATCGCCATGGCAACGGGGGACTGAACTGAGCCATCAGTAGGGACATCCGTGTGTCCCCTGTGTCCTGCCTTGTTTGCAGGATGTGAGGGTTTCTTGTTCTGGAGGGGACTGTGCTGCTCTACAGAGGCACAGGATGGGGAGCAGGTGGAGGAGGGGGAGGAGGCTTGAGGTAGGTCGTGTGGTGAGGCAGGTGGGCCGGTGGGGTTCAGCTTCTCCATCATGGTGGTGAAGTCTCTGGGGAAACACTGTCAGTGCCAAGCTCCTGTTCCTCTCGGGTGTCTGTGTGTGTGTGTGTGTGTGTGTGTGTGTGTGTCACTGTGTCTTGTCCCAGTGGTGTCTTTATATGTATGTGAGAGTAACAACCATGTTCATGTAAACCACCTGCAACTTGTCCTACAGAGCCCTTTAAACATCTCCTTACCAAGTATAGGTGTCTTTTCCATATATGCGTATTATAACCCTTTATTTCCTCTTCCTTTGTTCAACTTCCCTGCAGATTATGCAATATTTTGCTACTCTACCTCCCTAAAAATGTAGATTTCCATCTGGCCAAGCTGAAATCCATCCGTTGCTCTAATGGTCGCCAGGGTCAGTGCGTGAGTCTTCTATCATTCCCGTCTCTGCTGGCTGTATCTAGAGTGCGAGTAAAGGTGAGACTGTGATCATTCCCTCACTACAATGTTACACATGGAGCCACAGAAACAAAGTCCCTGCAGTCCTCGTCTTTAATGGACGACTATTTCTGTGGTATCGTCTCTGGGTGCAGCATGGAGCCGGGGTGGATGTTGCGGTCTGATTTGGAGTAGATTTTTCTTACAGTACATCCTGAGAAGCAGATTCTAGGTTTTTGAACGAGTCTCCGGTGGCTACTCTTAATGAGTCTGCCCATCTATCTGTCTGTCTGTGTGTATTTTGAGGATGTGAGTCAAAATCCTTTTAAGCATTCAAAATGTCCCAGAGTGCTGAAGATTGGATTGATATCAAAGAGTCTGTTGAACAAAAGAAAAAGAAGGAAAAAAACGCACTCAGGATATATATTTGATGTATATTTAGTAAACAAATAAGACATGAAAAATGCGCTCAAAGGTCAAATTTTGCAGCAGCACCAAAAGAGCTTATACTAAAGTCTAATGATTAGTTGTTGTTGTTGGTTTCCTCAGTGGAAGCTGTTTAAAATCTGTATTTAATTAATGGAAATGAGCAGATCGGTCTCCTTCTACAGCCCTAATGTTAAAATGCTGGATATTAAGTGAATTCACTCTACTTCTAGGAGAGAGACGTTTGTTTTTACTCTGCTCTGCAAAGCATAACACTCTTGTGATTTCTCAGGTTTTGCAATCGCAATTGTTCCTGTTTTGTCTTTTTCTAGTGGTCATTACTTACTTTTGGACAGTTCCCTCTTTCACAATGACGTATAGATGACATTTGCTCGTAGTTCATTTTTTTTATCACCATGTTCTTTTTACTAAACCCTTAGAGAAGCTACACAGAAACAGAGTTACAGAGGAATATTCAAAAGATTTCAGTGTAAAATATGTTTATGATGATACAGCATCTGATTCTCTGGCATAATTACTCGCACGTTTGTATCAATTCCTCAAATTTAAACATCTTTGATAATTGTGAAAAACCTTAATGCTACCAATATTTCATTAAAATATTGCTTATTCAAATTGTTTAATTTCATTGCACTAGGTTTTATATTTTTTCGATATATGTATTTTTAATGTATTAAATTAATTATTGTTTGAGCCAAACTCATAATATATCGTATTTACGGTAACCAGTAGACTGTCACAAAAATGTAATTCAGGTTATAAACGTTAATACAGTAAATGGCCGTCGAACAAACTATCTAACCTGACTTGATATTACATTTATATCTTCGTCTATTTACTACTAAATGACCACATGTTATTACCAGTTTCAACAGAAACTACACGATTTTGCATACTGTATATGACACGTCACGTATGACTGAAACTCCAATCAGATGCTTTTTTTGTTGTTGCTGTTATTATTCAAAATAAATGTTAGAGGCTGCAAACCACTCGTGTACTGCAGACTGCATAAAAATATATAATAAAAAATGTTCAAATAAGTACTCACAGATACATGATGACATCCAGCGTGGCTCGTCTGACTGTCTGTCATGCAAAATCCGTCAGAGTTCAAGTGATCTGTGAACGCACATGGTGTATCTCCTGTGTTTAACCTCCTCCTCTTCCTCCTCCTCTTCAGGTCACTCTCACTCCACTGCAGCCTGTCAGTGTCTGTCAATCTCCGAGATCAGAATTGGAGCCCGACTGTCTGACACCACTCGAAGCACTACTCCACTCATGTGAATCTCTTTAGAAATGAATAATTAGAAACAATTTTTTTTTAAAGTCCCAATTATACAAAGAGATCGAATCAGATTGAGGCTGAAAGACAGTCCAAGCGTACTTATTCGTTTTTTGTTGTGAAGTTGCTCCTTTGAACAAAGACACGCTCAAAGTGTGGAGAGGGATAGTGTGGGTCTCTGCCGTCCCCCCTGTCCATATGTCATTCTCACCTCTCTCTCTCTCTCTCTCTCTCTCTCTCTCTCACTGTCCTGTCTATCTCTTCCTTTTCTCACTCTCTTCGCCAAGAAGACACAATCCTCTAGTTGGTTGCCAGTCGAAGAGCTCTGGTGCTGGCAAATGAGAGGTGGGAGAGAGAGAGAGAGATAGAGAGAGAGAGAGAGAGAGAGAGAGAGAGAGAGAGAGAGAGAGAGAGAGAGAGAGACCATGTTGCAAGGAGAGTTTTCCGCTCCCTGCTGGACAAGAGGATGTGCTAGTACAATATGGTGGCTGCTGATAAGAGCCTCAAAAGCTGCCTGTGGCCTGTAGATAAGGAACCTCCACCTCCCCTCCTCCCCCTCCACCACCAATACCTACACACACACACACACACACACGTGCGCGTGCGCACACACACTTTTCATACTCACACACACAAGCAGGTTCAAGCCTACATGCATTCACGCACACACACATCACACTAGACTGGTCAGTCTCAGACTTTGAAGCGACCTGGTCTGTTTCCAAGAAAATATCCGCAACTGCAGTTACTGTATATCGCAATATAATAAACAGGCAATGGTGCACTGTACACGCATGCACATTACGGTTTCATACAGAGTGGATGTTCAGACATAGACATAGATGGGTCAATCAGTGAGTCGATCAACACAAAATGTATTAGTCAGTTAATAGATTGAAAATTGTAAACTAAATATATTTAGGTTTTGGATTGTTGGCTGTATAAATTTGATCAATTTGAATTTCCAACATTTTAAAGGCTGGAAAAAACAATGAAAATATAATTCAGATTAATTTCTAATGAAAATAATCGTTAATTGCAGCCCTAATCTCATAACAGCATTGTATGAACACAAAAGATCTCTATTTATTGGACTGGAGGCAGATTTGGAGCTTTATGTCATCAGCGCACCTGTGTCACTGATGACCAGCACAGAAGTCGTCATCGTGGTAACTTTCCTCTCCAACAGCGCCCAAACTTCCTTCCTAAATTGATCTCTCACCCATTCTCCTCTGTGCTACTCACCCATTCTTCCTCTTCCCAAAGTATCTCTCTCTCTCTCATCTCTGTCTCTCTCTCTCTCTCTCTCAACCTCAGGGTCAACACCTCTTTTACATTACCTCTGTCACTTCCTTCTTAGACAGACTGAAACACAAACATTATAAAGTCTTTACAGTTACGTGACCTTCAAGGTCCTGGGAAAGAAAGCAGTTTGCTGAGCAACTGGCCAGCAAATCTGTCATCACCTTCATCATCCTCACCATCATTCTTTGTTTTCTTTCATTGTAATCATCAATACCATCGTCATCATTACAAAGAAGAGCTGACCTGGAGTCTGAATATGCTGAAATAACAATAGTCTAAGTACAATCAGAGTGCAAGAGACAATGTCGTCTACTGGTCTGTCACACTCCTTTGCGTCCGGCAGCTGTGGTTCCAGTTGATCAAACTCTGTGAGCCAGAATAACGTTGTAGTGGCACCGCTGTTCCTGCAGATGCGACACAAATTTGCCTGTAACATATAAAAAGCTACACAAGGGACAGATAGTAAATCCTTTAGGGATTAACTGTTCCTGTGCTTTAAGTGCTCCCGTTAAACATAATATAATTTTATATTGTGACATTGCTGTTTTGTCAGTACAGTTTGGGTGCTTTACAATGCCTGTTGCATTGTGGGGTTCTTTCAAAATAAAACTTTAATGAAAAATGCCTTTAAATGACTTTGTTCACTGATTGCTTATAAAAAAAAAAAATGTATGGCATAGATGCCAACTTTTTTTCAATCAAAGGGGTAAAAGCACTTGGTATGTTAAAAAAAAGTATTATATTTTTATTTCATGCATTGTTTTTATTTATATATTTTATAAATATAACATATAACATAATATTTGGAGTGACTTTCCATGTATATTTGTACATTTTTATAGGCGCCATTGTCATCGCCAAGGATACCACCAGTGTACATTTTGGGTTTCCCCCATCTTACTGTAAAAGCCTGACTTCTCAGACTGTGACCATTTTTTATGCAGCTCCTTCAAAAGGAAAGACACAGAAGACTCTCTAATTTAAGGCCCCATGTGAACACCCAAACTGTAAATGGGGAGTAATAATAGAAACAAACGATAACAGACAGCTTCCGCTTTTCCCTTGAGTGAGGAAGAAATCAAGAGAGGATTGTTTAAATCTCAGAGCTGCGCTGTCACGCCCTCCTCCCAGTTACCTTGAAATACCCAGCTCAATAAATTAAGTATTGATGGGGGAGCCTTTGTGCCTGAGTGTGTGTCTGTGTATATATAGTAAAAATAAAGGTAAATGTAGAAGTTCTTTCATTTCATGTGTATTACTCATGTTATGGGGACAAACCTGTTTATACAGTGACATTGTGGGGACTCCCCTTCTTTTTGGGGACAAAACACAACCCCATAATGTAAATTGTTAAATTTAAGGGTGAAGATTTGGTTTAACGTTACTTTAAAAGAGAGGCGATCTGCATCGCAGATTAGCGTAAGTCTCCTGAAAATGAATGTAAGTCAATGTAATGTCCTCTGAAGTGAGGAAAACATGACTCTGTGTGCGTGTGTGTGCGTGTGTGTGTGTGTGTGTGTGTGTGTGTGTGTGTGTGTGTGTGTGTGTGTGTGTGTGTGTGTGTGCACCTGCAGAAACAACATTGATCGCCTTGCTGGACCAGTAAGCATGTGTGGTAGAGGAGTGGCAAATGAAAACCTTGTGGCCTATTTGTGGCCCAAACAAAATACCAGCTGTTAAATTGTAGTACAGGATCCAAAATGAATATGACATTAACAGATAAACATGTGTCCCATGATTACAGACACTCTATACCCGTGAAGTGAATCTGTAAAAAAACGTTTTGTGTAGAGGTAAACTGTGAGGAACTAAAACACGTGAATGAGCAATAACAAGCTATGAAGGAGCTGATCTTTGGGAGAAACAGAGAGAGTGTTAAAAATGAAGAAAACTAGCTTATTAGCTGTTTTGCTCCATCAACTTTTATTTAACCCTTCTCTGTCGTAGTAACTCCTCCACAAAAGAGGCATGTTTTGCAGACAGTTAGGAGACAATGGTGCAGCAAACTTGCCAAACGACAGCCAGCTTACTAGCTTTTCCCCTCTTCAATAAGTGATGTACAATCCCAGGGACAATATACCAGAACATAGATAAAAAGCTCAGGGAGTCACAATAACTCACTAATGAAGTAATGTTGATTTGAGCAAGGCTGCATTTAATTCCTTATGTATTAAAGTCATTTAATTTTCAAAAGGAGCATTGTGTTATTTCCTTTTTCAAAAGTTAAATAGCCTTCCTTGAGACAATAATTAAAATAAAATTTTTGAATTTTTCAAAGCAATAGTATTAGGACACATTTATATTTTTCACCCCCACAGAATAGTGTGAGCTTAGAGTCATAAAAGTCATATGCACATACACTGAGGACACACACACACACACTCCCCAAAGTGGGCTCCATGGCCACGTTTCCTCCACGCCATGTAAACACTATTGTGTGTCGGGTGATAAAGATCACTGGGACCTAATTGTTTGAGGCAATATTCGCAGTGCATTTCATGGAGAAAGTGACAAACAAGGCTGCGAGCGCCGGCCGGGACAGACGCTCTCTCTCCTCCTCTGCTGCGACAGATGTCGACTCTGTTTATTTTTCCTGATTGTCCTGGAGACCGGCCATCCAGCTACAGAAAACGACAACAAGAAGTTGTTTCGGTTTATGTTGGAGATTTAGCACATGAGGATGTGTTTACACTCCCAGCCTCGAATCTGAGTTTACCCACTTGCATTAACATGACGTAGACCTGATCCACTTCATGAGGACTCAGCAGGTGTTTGATTAAACTACAGGTGCAGAGGGAGAATGTTGCAATATTTTAGTAAGATTTATTTTTAAATGTTTTGTAACATATTTAATTAGTGGTCTTGGCCTGAAATATATAAGACAATTAAGAAATAACAACCTGTATGCATCTGTTAAATAAAAGAAAAAGTGTAAAAAAATCAGCGGAGGAGCATGAATGTAACAATATTATCACCCCATAAACATTAGCAAATTGATTTATTTTTTAAAATGTTTAATAATTATAACAGAAGATCAGTATCGACTGGTGGACAATTTGCATACCCGTGCATAAGTTCAAAGAGATAAACACACATTTTAAAGAGTACCCTGTGGATTTAGCATTTAACATTGTCAGACTCATGATGGACAGAATTAGGACAAAATGTTATCAAAGCAGCAGGGCCAGAAAAAGCGTCTTTTTGGTTTCACACATTCTTCTTCCCCGACAAAACCTGCCGCCTACATTACCCACAATGCAATTCAACTGTTGACAGTTTTGTCAGAGATTTGGGTGTGCTAGCTGTGGATATCCCAAAGCCTTTGGCCTCTAGTCTCAAGCAGAGCTGAGGATCCGGCTGTTGAGCTCACTCCTTTCCAACTCCACACCCACAGATTTCTATACATATTAAAATGTGTAGTCGTCAGCCCCAAGCAATGCTGACTCATTTGATTTTCAGATTTTGTGAAACCACAAAAGCTACCACTTTCTTCATGTTCTCCCCAACACCTGTAAACAGACTTTGATGTGTAATATCGGTGGAGTTCCCCTTTGAAAGAAGCTACCATTTGCGAATCGAGTGTATGCGCTTCATCTCAACAGATCAAACAAAGATTATAAGTTCATCCTTATTACTGCCCTGTAACATCAACACCTAAACGTTGGAGATTTTTTCCAACGCCTAGTAAATAGCATGATGCTTTTTAAAAAATTTTTTATCTTCTTTCTGTATAAAGTTCACGATGATCCTGATTACTGTAACGGCACCTTGTACGGTGTCAGCCACATGTCGACGGTCACACAGTGCTCCGTTCCCAGGATGCACCTGGCCAAGGGCGAGTGGGCGGACGTGGGGCACAGCTGTTTCCTGTGCACACTTCCTGGTTTGGCAATGCAGAGGAGGGGAGGGTGGTGATGGGGGGGTTTAGTAAAGGGAGAGGGGCGGAGTAGAGGGGTTTGCCAAGGGGTGGATTATGGTGTTAGTGTGGCCTTTTCCAAACAGGATATATCTGCAACAATAACAGCCACAGGTGTGAGGGTACCAACGCTCCTCATCCTCTATAGTTTTAAAAAAAGAAATCAAAGACCCTACTGATCGCAAGAGAGGGTTTGGTTGAGGGATGATTGAGGGAAGTAGAGAAGGAAAAGAAAAGAAGTATATGGAGGAAACAAGGAAAGGAAGGTTGGATCGACAGAGGGCGGGATGAGAAAGGGCTCCTTTATTGTCTCCTGCCTCAGAATAGACTCTCTCAGCTGGGAGGGAGAGGGCGGCCGGTGAGCTAATCAGAACATAATGGGTCCAATCAATTGTTTCCTTGATTGCACACATACTGTACATTCAACGTCAACGGCTGAACAGGAGCCAGAAACCGTGTTTTCACGAGGTACTTGAATCAGGCACACATAAATAAGAAGCTAAGGAGACTTTTAATATTTTTGCTGAAGGAATAAATAACGGCAAATGAAAGCTGTGCGCTGTGATATTTGTTACAAATATAAACTGGCAAGAGTTTGATTATCGAGTTGTGTATCTTGTACACAAATATTTGATTCTTCTTTGTTCATTTCCATTCATCTGCATATTATTATTATTGTTGTCCAGGGTAACAATTTTAGCAGTAGCTGAATCTTCATTTGAGTGTGATCGGTGTAGAAAGGCAGAAGAACTGTGCGGAGGAAGAGATGACACAGCCGGCCCAGTACCTCTCACTGGGAGCACTGGTCCGACCCTCAACTCTGACCTTTGACTCTGAAGCGTCATCACCTGCGCTGGATTACGTGCAGAACTTTACAAGTGCACTGCGGCTTTTCAAACAGCACCACACGCATCCACTTCCACCTTTGGCAACACAACTACAAATATTTCTACATGAGATGAGCACTGACAATAGCGTGAGCGTTTGTTTCACTGTGTGAGAGCCAAAAGTTTCTAATTTTGAATATGTGGACAGCTGATGTCTGTGATTGTCTCTAAGCATACATACAAACAGTGTGTGTGTGTGTGTGTGTGTGTGTGTGTGTGTGTGTGTGTGTGTCTGGCGGGAGTGCCCCCGGGTCAACGATGACACTGCGTGGAACAACAGCGTGTTGTGTCTTCCTCTCTCATATTTCTCATCATCAGCACTGCCGCCGTCCAAATTCCACTGGTGTGTTTCACAGCGTGGCGGAGGGACCCGGCCCTGTTGTCAGTCCCCCATCCTGCAATAATAGGAAACACAGCGTCACTTTTCCACTTTCTCCCTCACTTTTCACTGCTAATTCAAAATATAAAAGTTCCTCTTAGAGCTCCCTCTCTCTGGACATGATTGTTTGTTTTGGATAAAAAAAACTACATGCAGTTTGCTATCTTATCTAGGATTCTTTAGTTTTACATGTTTTGCTGCTGTTGTTCTGTACACGAGTGGAAGCTGGAACCCATTTGTAATGTCCTCTGTTTTTATACATATAGTGTAAATGCCAATGTACAAAATTAGTAATAATATTTAACTATATCTGTCAGTATAATTGCCAATAAGTCATACTGATAGTTGCAGGTTACCTAAAAATCTTTATTAATCCTGGATATTTCACTGAAATAAATGTTCTCTTTCTTAGAAACACCCTGTACACTCACATGCAGAGCCAAAACCACAGGTTTAGAAATACTGATGTCATAACTGTGTGTGTGTGGCTTTTATGGGTAATAAATGTTTTTGTCTGGCTTTGGTAAAATAACGGCTATTATGCTATTTGATCGTTAGCACACCCTGTTTTTCACAAAAAACGCTTCATGTTTTAATGAAAATGTAAAAAAACATGCACGATCGAAAGCAAAGATAGCTTCAAACAACTTCGATGGTAAGGTCAATTAAGCCATTTTAATTTCATTTCATTCAGCCCATATGGCACATGTGACCATTTTGATTAAACTGAAATCACAACCAAAAGAAAATAAATTCCTTCAGTTCTCCACCACAGTATCTGACTTACTGGAGCCAAGGCCTAAATTTCAACATTTACAATGATGTTGTTTGATTAAGTGTGATTCCACACTTAATTTCAACAAATTGAAAGTAACAAGGCAAAGGCATTTTTATTTGTATAGCTCATTTCACACACCAGGGCAGTTCAGTGTGCTTTACAGGGTAATACATATCCAGTAAGGTAAAGAGTTGTACAATACTGTGCAAAGAATACAGGTAAGCAACACAAAATATACTAGATTTAAAAGTAGACAAGTAGAACAACACATAAAATACTCCCACATGTAGATGCACAATTAAATTAAATCAGAAACCATTCAAATAAAATGTAATTAAAATAAAAAAGAAGAAAGCTATTTAAAAGCTAAGTTAAGGAGATATGTTTTTCTCCATTACTGGGGGGAGTAGGCGGTGTAAAATAGGAGAGTGTTGAGTTTGTGCTTGTCTAACATCACTCGTGAGGCTCGTCCAGGTTTAGACAACCAGTAGGCGAGTCCCTGATGTCCTCAGCGTTCTTGGGGGTGCACAAGCATATCCGAGATGTATTTAGGCCCAGAGCCACAGAGGGATTTATACACAAGCATCATGATTTTGGATTGAATTTTGCTTCTCTGTCTTCAGGCTTAATAATGCCTTTTGCACCCTCCGCGGTGTTCAAAGACTTGTCGGTATTTATTTATTTGTCAGTCAATTTAATTTATTAGTCCGAGTTTTGATCTCATTTCTGGTTAATTTGAGTAAGACTATAGTCTTTAGTACCACTTTAGACTATAGTGAGGAAGGCCGTTTATATTCATATATTCGTCTATAGAATAATGATTATTATTATTTTGAACAAATAAGTAGGCTAACACAGAAATGTTTACTCATTACTCAGTACATTTGAACTGATCTACTTTTTACTTTTACCGAAGCACATTTTTACACAATTACTTTACCTTCGTAAAATGTTGTTAATGTAACAGTACTTTAACTTTAGCACAATATTCTTGTACTCTTTAAGTTTTGGTGTTTTGGTCCTCTCGCCACTAGATGGAGACAAAAACTAAATATTAAACTTTCTCAACTTCAAGGCCACTTGCTTGATTATTTAAAGGGACATTGTGTCAATTCCTTTTTGAAATAATGAAAATGTATCACCAGATACACAATTTAAGAGGGCAACAGTTCTCCTGCACTACACAACACTGATAAATGTAATAGTGTATAAATGGTTTAAAATTGATTGGATCCTTGAAGCTGAAAGTTAGAAATTGTTGCATGTAAGTTCAGATCTTAAATAGGTGTTTTAGTACCTCTTAAATCAACATTGAAAGATTTGATGATTTTGATGATTATCATGTTCATGTGCTCATAAACATATAAACAGAATACAAATTTTTACACAAATAATTTATACTTGTTAGTTCATTTTTAATTAGTGCTTCTGTTAAATGTAAGTACAGTTCTCCTTTTGTCCATATGACATTGTGTAATACACACACACACACACACACACACACACTTGCTCTGTGCTGGTGGGCTGCTGCTGCCCCGCTCAGTGTGTGGGTGGTCCGGGCCAGGTGGAGGAGAGAGGGATTAACACCAGGCCTGCCTATAGGAAAAAGAAGTACAGAGGGAGAGAAAACAAGAGCTGGAGGAGAGATACACATCTGTCCACCAGATGTGCTGTTCAGCATACAGAGGTGGTTTATGAAACAGAGAGAAGGGAATGAAAAGGCTTTTGGTCACGGGGCTCAGTGACAACTGGATGCATTGTGACTGAAATAACATTCAGCCTCCCTCTCCTTCTTGCTAAATCCCTCTATCCACTTTTTCCATGTGTGTGTGTGTGTGTGTGTGTGTGTTTGCTCTGGGTATCTGTCATTTGGTTATATACATAACACAAACACAGCCACACACACTCGCTCTCTTTCCGTCTCTTCTTCCGTTCCCGGAGGAACTTTTGCCGGCTGCTATTATACTGTACAAACCAGTGATGACCACCTGTCAAAACATGTCCAGTTACTGTGTGTGTGTGTGTGTGTGTGTGTTTTAGGAAGGTGTTGATGAGAGGGAACAAGACAGGTTGAACTTATACACGAACAAAAGATATACTGCTTTTACTTTTTAACATACAAAACACTTTTCCATTTACAAACCTTACAGACATGTGAAACATCACAACTCATTACTTCTCTATCATCTTTCTACTTGCATACATAGATTTATCATTTTATTTTATATATATATGAATATATAAAATTTTACTTTACTTTACATTTAATTGCACGCTGAATCTAGAATTTTTTTTTTTTTACTCTGAGTAATGAAAACTGAATACAAATACACACACACACACACACACACTCAACACAGATCGAGTGTGTGTGTGTGTGTACAATGCTCCACATACATAAAACAACAGTAAATAAATAAAAGTTAAACCCCGACTTTTCTTCACAACCAAAAGACGGTTCTGAATGCTGAATAACAAAAATGTAGTTTGTGTGAAAAATGTAAGAAAAATAAAATATTACAATTTGTGTAAGAAATAAAATAAAATTGAGATTGGAAGGTCGCCGCCTCAAGCATCACTCAGTTTTTCTAGGGCGTAAGTGCTTGGGGAAAAAAAGGGAAATGTGATCATCTGCAAATTCTGGGCAAACTTCATCTGCTGAGGAAGGCGGTGAGATATGACTGAAAGCTCCAGAACAGCTTCTGAGTAGAATAAGCAGGAATGTTCAGTCTCAATTGTATTTATTATTTTAATACACACTTTAATATTGTTCTTTTTCCAGCTAAACCACATTTTTGTTATTGAAAATTTAATTGTTGTGACTCAAATTAAATACTGATGTTTTTTGTAGTCTTCTGAATCATACTGTATGAATCGGTCCCATTTTTCTACGCTCACCTCTGAATATCTGCAGTGTGAGATTCACTGTTTCTTTCCTCTGCTGTGTGTGTGTGTGTGTGGTTTCAGCTGTTTACATAGCTAACAGTGGGTGAGCCCTGTTCAACAAGCCCCACCTCTTAAGAATCGGGCATTTCTGAGGCCTATAAACTCTGGATGAAAGCTCAAGCCAAATTAATAAAGTTTAACAGGATAAAGATGTGGCTTGTTACACAGCATGACATAAAAATTGCCCTCCTAAATGACAGAAAATTATCTGTATTTACGAGTTCTTGGCTGTAGAACATCATATAAAGTAGTTTGTGTTAGTATACGTCCTGCTTGCATCTGTTGCCCTTTGAACACAGGGCCTTTACCTGATCCTTCATATTTCCCCCCGCTGGCTCAGTTGACCTCAGAGCTCGCTCTCATAACGAGATATTAAGTTAAACCAGTGAGCGTGGAAAGGCAAACACACACTGGGATAATGGTACCTCAATCCACGACCACTCCAGCTAAGCTAAGGTGTGTTATCTGGAGCTGTTTAAAGTTATTTCCGTTGATGCTCTGGTTATTGGGTGCTTTTAGGTTTTATCCCACTTGGCGCTTTAATAGTTGTTCTTTCAGAGCCGAGCAGTGAAACGTACCTTTCTCGTACAAGTGATAGAGCAATAAATACTGGTAATTAAAGTGCTTTTAAAAACTCAATGTTATCTCATGTAATTACTTTGGATTCTGAATATAGAGAAACTCACCAATATGAGAAGTGTGTGTGGGTGGTGAGGGCTCTATAGTGCATGTCTGCCCTCTGTATCTAGGGTGCTAATGAGTAGGAGGTCAACTCTTCGAGGTGGTGGGAGCCTCAAACCTGGACAAAATGTCTCAGTGATATATCTATCATAGTTTGGCTCTGGAAGCACACAATGTAGCTAATGGTATTTTCTTTGTTCCAGCTGGGTTAAACGAAGAGTACATCTTTGGCAACATTTGGCACAAAAGCAGAAATCTGTCCTGTAAATCCCTATTTACATCTCCAAAGTCACAGCTCATGTCAGGGTTCAGACAGACGGACCACAATAGCTTCACGTTTTCAGGAGGTTTATTGCAGGAAGTCAGCATGAATGATGGACATAACACACATCAGAGTGTGACTTAGAGGGGTCCAGAACGTAGGGGGGAGAATAGTCTGAGTACTCGCCACGAGTCATGAAGGCAGGAACCAAACAACAGGATACAGAGGCAGGAAGGTACAGGTCCGGCGATCAGGAGAGTAGAATCTGTGGAGTCAAATCAGAACACAAGTGATCAGGCTTCCAGGAAAGAAGAACGCAGGTTAGCAGACGATCTGACAAAGCTGGAATGATAAGACAGGGTTTATATACAGGGAGTGGTTAACAGGGAATGTAGTGCAGCTGGTAGGTAATGGGCGCCAGGTGCCGCCGATCAGGGAGGCAATCAGTGCCAGAGACAGGCAGGGGGAAACCATGACACAACCACGTACACGTCTAGCCTCCAAGCACAGTTTTTAAGACATTTAAATTTGCTGCTAGAGTTGTATACAATGTAAGAAGATTTTAATGGCTGGAATCAACCTCCAGTCTTATAAGAACTGTTGTTTATTACATACATAGTACATACATACATTATTACAGAGTCTTCAGAGCAGACACTCTAAGCACAGAAATCTAATGGGGTGTTGGTGGACAATGACAGAGCTTTACTGCTCTGGATCTTTACTGAGTGGATGGAATAAATGTTTAAGAATTGTGACAGCATCCACCAGGGTACACCGTGGATGACCTCAAGAGGAGAAAAAAGGAAAAGAAGAAAAGAAACAGGATGATATATATTTTATTGTACCCAGAGGCAAACCTGAGTGTCATTTTACACCAAACAAGTCCAAAGAACTCACACACACACACACACGTCACTAGTGCTAACTAAGGGCAACAACAAAACAGCACTTGTGTAAAATGTAAAACTGTCAAATTCCTCGTTCTGAGTGATAGAATGTGAAGGATGGAGGTGATGCAGATGCCTCCCCTGCAGTAAGCCATCAGCCCCCCCGAGGCATTAGTGAAGCACAACTAGCATATTGCTTTGCCAAGGCAGGTCTCAGGTAGCTGGCTGGCTACCACTTGTCTCAGTGCCTCAGAGAGTTTCACTAGGCAAAAGTAAAACTACCACTGCATCAGCACAACAAAACAGGATAATTAAATGTGGACTCTTAAACATCAGATCTCTATCATCTAAAGCTGTTCTAGTAAACGAACTGATATCAGATAAAGATATTGATGTATTCTGCCTTACTGAAACCTGGCTGTGTCGTGATGAATATCATATATAGTGAGACAGACAAGTGTGTCCCAGCATGCACTGGGTGAGAGGCGGGTTGTTCATCTGAACCTCTCTGTCTTTCAGTAACTGGTCCATTGACTGAGTCCCAGGTGGCTTATGTCCTGCGGGAAACGCTGCAGGTAACGTCCAATCAGATTCTTAGACTCTGCAGGTAACGTCCAATCAGAATCACTGTTATCTGGATGTGACAGCCTGTCTGTGTTCTGCAGGGACTCTTCTACCTGCACAGCAAAGGAAAGATGCACAGAGACATTAAGGTGAGCTTCAGGTCGTTAACTCTTTAAATCTCAGTCATATGCATTAAAGGTGGATTTGTTTTGTTGACCATGAGTGGGCGGAGCTACAGCAGCAAACTAACAGTTTGTGTTGTGTCTGCAGGGAGCCAACATCCTGCTGACTGATAACGGATACGTCAAACTGGGTGAGTCCGGATCACCTGTCTGTAATGTCCTGAGCAGACTCCGCCCACTGATCAGGTAGAGGGGCGGGGCTTATGAATGATGTGCTAATGTAGCCTGCAGACTGTGATGGTGCACAGTGTGATGTAATGAGGAGTCATTGTTCCTTGTGTGCAACTGTTTTTGGTGAAATTAACCTTAACTGAGCTGCATGCGCACACACACACACACACACATACACACACACACACACACACACACAGGTTTGGGTTAGGGTTTCTGTAAATCAGACTAAAGAGATAAAATATAAAATATAAAATTCATCCTGTGTGATTGGAGGGGAAATACACTGATTGTTTATATTGTGATTGTAATAATTTACACTTAATGCCTCATTAATGATGAAGAAGAGCAAGTATGTAACTTACCTGTTTTCACACCTGTCAGCAGGTGTCTTGTCATTAGTTGTACAGTGATGTTTACATCACCTTTAATAGATTTGTTACATTCAAACACACATACAGTTAATATATGCGCAATAACATGATTGATTTGACCTTTGACCCCGGCTGTGTGTGTGTTGGCAGCGGACTTCGGTGTGTCAGTTCAGATCACCATGACCATTGCTAAGAGGAAATCCTTCATCGGGACTCCGTACTGGTACGACCTTGTTCCTCCTTCTGTCAGTCGTCTCCATGGAAACGCTGAGGACAGCGGTCTGCCGCTATGTCAGCCGCCATTTTGTCTTTTCCAGTCACAGGATGGTGATGATGATGATGATGATGCTTTGCTGTGTGTGTGTTGTAGGATGGCTCCGGAGGTTGCGGCAGTGGAGAGGAAGGGTGGATACAACCAGCTGTGTGACATCTGGGCCGTCGGCATCACTGCCATCGAACTGGCCGAGCTGCAGCCGCCCATGTTCGACCTACACCCCATGAGGTGTGTGTGTTTCTGTGTGTGTTCATGTTTGTCACATCCTGTCAGGTTTATTCACCCAGCAGAGAGGGCTGCTGGGTAACAGCTGACAAGACACACAAGGACAGAGTCAGATCGGGAAATTTAACGACCTCCGTCTGTTTAACATATTTTTCTATCTCAGAGCTCTGCTGCTGATGACCAAAAGTAACTTTCAGCCGCCCAAACTGAAAGACAAGGTGAAGTGGTGAGTATCTATCTCTATCGCATGGAAACAGTGATGTAATATTTATGAATCCAATCAAGAAGCTGCTAATTTATTCACTGCAGCCAACCAGGTGCTGTTAATGCTAATAAAGAGAATATTCTCTTTGAATGTCAGCTGGAGCTAAAGATAGCAGAGCAGCGACGTGAGCAGCAGACTGATGGTGATTTTAGACGAACTGGAACTTTACATCTCTGTAGAGTCTGCTTCAAAACCTCTGCACTAAGACACATCACTGCTGGAGCAGTAAATCACATCTGGAACAGTAAATTACTGAAACTTTAAATCACTGGAGCAGTAAATCACATCTGGAGCAGTAAATCACTGGAACTTTAAATCACATCTGGAGCAGTAAATCACATCTGGAGCAGTAAATCACTGAAACCTTAAATCACATCTGGAGCAGGAAATCACATCTGGAGCAGTAAATCACTGGAACTTTAAATCACATCTGGAGCAGTTAATCACATCTGGAGCAGTAAATCACTGAAACCTTAAATCACATCTGGAGCAGGAAATCACAAACAAACACAAGCTTTACTTGTTCCACCATTTCATTTCCCATCATGCATCTTTGCTCATTCAACAGTGTGCAGTGTAGGAGCAGCTCCCCCAGGTGTTCATTGTTGTTGTTTTCACACTAATTAAAAGTAATAGTACATTATAGGATGTGCTATATCGTGTTTTATTGATTGATCAATCTGCTCTTTTAGTCTCTGTGCAACACGCCATCACTAATGTGTTGAAATCGTATCTACAATTGATAAAATATGAGTTGCATGAGTTTGTTGCTCAGTGAGATATTTAGTGTTCAATCTGTGTGTTTGTATCTCTACAGGACCGGAAACTTCCATCAGTTTGTAAAAATCGCTCTGACCAAGAACCCCAAGAAACGACCTGCTGCTGACAAACTGCTGAAGGTAATAAAACTGTGCCATAATGACCTGACACCAGTCTTATGTGTTGATCCAGTTGTTATAGAGGCTGAAAATTAAAGGGAGTTTTTTGTGCTCCCCCCAGCACCCGTTTGTCTCTCAGCCTCTTAGTCGGACTCTGGTCATCGAGCTGCTGGATAAAGTCAGTAACTCAGACGAGACGTCCTACCAGGACCACCTGGACGATGACGAGACTGACACAGAGGTACGGGGGAGGGGCTAAAGAATGCTTTATGTCTGTTACAGCAGCAGATCTTTGCTGGTCTTTCCTCATCCGTATAATTTTTTACAGTAAATTAGTTCCTCTAGGTTCCTCCACTGATTCTACATCGGGTGTTTCCTTCAGTGTTCAGCAGTGCTCACACTGTTGCTGCATTAAATCAGTTCTCCAGTGGTTCAGTGTGGCTCAAGGTGGAATACATCAATATGTGCACATTGTTTATTTATTTCGATTGTAGTTGTAATATATTTGTCAAGTTGGTGTCCTTTGTTTTATTTATGTAGTTCCAAATCCTAGCAGAAGTCATCTCATCATAAACCATGATGTCAATCGTGTTCTTTCTGAATATTTAGCGAGAGATGAAAACACATGATGTAATCCTGACCCACCATGCTGTGTGTTTTACTGACACTCATTCCACAATCATTTCTCATGTTACGTTCTGTCGTGCTCCGAACATTTTTCATTTGTATGTTTCCTTCTGTCTCTGAAAATTATTTGGGGTGTCAATCAATAATACGTATAACGATTAGTTACAAGTTACACATTACAAGTTAGTTGCAATAAGGATAATGGGTTTCTAAAATGTTCAGTAGTATCATTATGAAGCGTTTTAGTTTCAGCTCACATTAAACATTTAATTAAAGAAACTCCCATAAGACCATCGACAGGAAATGAAATGTTTTGATGACGACCACGATGATGATGATGATGGTCGTCATGATGATGATGATGATGGTCGTCATGATGCTGCTGGTGGTGATGATGATGATGGTGATGATGGTCGTCATGATGATGATGACGGTGGGGATGACGATGATGATGATGGTCGTCATGATGATGATGATGGTCGTCAAGATGATGATGATGGTCGTCATGATGCTGCTGGTGGTGATGATGATGATGGCGATGATGGTCGTCATGATGATGATGACGGTGGGGATGACGATGATGATGATGGTCGTCAAGATGATGATGATGGTCGTCAAGATGATGCTGCTGGTGGTGATGATGATGATGGTGATGATGGTCGTCATGATGATGATGATGATGGTCGTCATGATGATGATGATGATGGTCGTCATGATGATGATGATGGTCGTCATGATGATGATGGTGGTGATGACGATGATGATGATGGTGATGACGATGATGATGGTGGTGACGATGATGATGGTGGTGACGACGATGATGATGGTCGTCATGATGATGATGGTGGTGATGACGATGATGATGGTGGTGACGATGATGATGATGGTCGTCGTGATGATGATGATGGTGGTGATGACGATGATGATGATGGTCGTTGTGATGATGATGATGGTGGTGATGACGAGGAAGATGATGGTCGTCATGATGATGATGGTGGTGATGATGATGGTGGTGATGACGATGATGATGATGATGATGGTGGTGATGACGATGATGATGGTGGTGATGATGGTCGTCATGATGATGATGATGATGATGATGGTGGTGATGACGATGATGATGGTCGTCATGATGATGATGATGGTGGTGATGACGATGATGATGATTGTGGTGATGATGATGATGGTCGTCATGATGATGGTGGTGATGACGATGATGATGGTGATGATGGTGGTGATGACGATGATGATAATGATGGTCGTCATGATGATGGTGGTGATGACGATGATGATGGTGATGATGATGGTGGTGATGATGATGATGGTGATGATGATGGTGGTGATGACGATGCCAGCATCACATTTAATCCCCAAATATTTGCTTTCAATCGTAGACATGCAGTGAAACGGTGATAAACAGTGTGTTTGACCCCGACCTGCTCTCGACCCCCAACATGGCTTTCATCTCGTCAGCTGACTGAAGCTCAGACTCCATTTTGAATCTGCAGCTGTCACTTTATGTTAGTCTGCGGTTTAATGTCAAGTGTCCTCTGCTGAGAGGACAAGGTGTCCTGTTCTGAATAAACCGTCCTCACTGTAAACACAGCACAGGTTTATTGTGTGACCTGTCTGTCTGCATGTTTCCTGTCTCTTGCTGTCAAATAAAGACAAAATATCCTATAAACAATCTTTATGTATTCTAGTGAACATTAATAGTGATGATTTGAATCTGCCTTCCCCTTGTTAACCATGTTTGTTTGTGGGCAGCGTTATATATTATAATTACGTGACACCATTGGCAGGAACGTGTAGCTACAGCGCCACCTGCAGTCAAAACTCCACAGGAAAAGACCTTCTAAATATTTTCAAGATAAATATGATAGAAGAATCTTTATTCTGTCTGTCTGTCCGTCTGTCTGTCTGTCTGCAGGTTGTCCCTGTCCCTCAGAGGATCCCATCTGGAAACACCAGAGAAGGAAAAACTCTGTCGGAGATCAACTGTGAGTTTACCTGTCTGTCTGTGTGAGGATGACCGTGATGTAGATGAAGATGATGAAGCTGTTTGTGATTGTCTTTTGTCTTTCAGTTGATCAGATGAAGTTTGATCCTCCTCTGAGGAAAGAGACTGAAGCTCACCATGAAGAGGTAACACACACACACACACACACACACACACACACACACACACAAGGTCACATGATACAGGTCCGCCTCTTCCTACTGACTCCACCTGTTGTTTCTGAGATAGTCTGGTCTGCAGTGGAGGTTTTTAAGGCCATTATTATTATTATTATTATTATTATTATTATTATTATTATTTTTCTGTATTAACAATTCAAGTGAAACCCGATTCGGACGATGATGGGACGGCCTTGTTGCGCCGCTGTGATGCATTGGGTCTTCTGATGCAGCCTCGGAAAGACGCGGTCCTGAACTGAGACAGGAAGCAGCAGCTAGCAAGAGAGAGAAAGGCGTCCACCAGCCCTGCCGACCTCATGTGCATATAAAGATCTGATCACAGAGCAGCAGAACGCTTATCAACACCAGGTGTTAGATCCAGATTGAGTTTAGAACGTCTGAACCGCAAAACAACACATGAAATGTGTTTTCTGTGGACGTGGTTTGAAATGCGTCTCAGTCCGGACGCTCGGTCGGATTTCAAAGTGTCTTTTGCGTCACAACACGACACACGAGGCCAACTCCACGATGGTGTTAGATCTCAGTGTCTCACGCCTCCACGCTGGCGTTACTGATGGTAGTTACTGATGCCTTCGTGGTGCAGGGCGGCTGCTGATGCTCTTGATGATAACTGTCTTAAAGATCTTGTGAGAACAAAGCTGGTTTGCTGCAGTCCGACCAAAGCCTTGGTAGCAGCAGGTGGAGCCTCAGAGGTGCTGCAAACATCTGGTTCTCTCTGGACACATCCATCTCATCTGCGATGACTCAGCACATTTTCTCGTGTTTACAGTCTGACTCAGATCGTTTCCTGGACTGTGAGGAGGAACTCTACTACACCGCAAGATCCAACCTGGTATTTACTGCCACCTCTTACTGATACATACACAGGAGGGCTAACGCTAACAAGCATACTTAATTATCTGTCCTTATACCTGTTAGCAATATAGCATACTACAGCTAACATACTAGCCATGCTAACAAACTGTGTGCTTGTAGCAATTATTGAACAGTCAAACAGTTTAAATACAAATATTCAATCTTAAGAGAAGCTAACAACATGCTAACCCACAGCCATCTTTTTTTCTTCTTTGCTTCATGAACATCTCTCTTCATCTCTCTGTTTTACCTGGGTGATGTCACTTCCTGCTCTGCTATAACTGGTCAGTCTTAATTAGTCTGAGATTCAGGCCAATCAGTAGTTCAGAAGCATGTCAGTGTTTCCATTACAACCAGTTTCAGTCTGTCTGTATCTCTCTCAGCCTGTCTGCCTGCAGTAGACGGAGGTAGAGTGTGGTAGAGATGAAGGTAAGGTGAGGTAGAGCAGTGCAGCAGTGTTTTGGTCCGTTGGGACTTTGACAGTTGGAAGTTGCTGAGTCAGCGCCAGTGCTCTGTCGACCAATCAGCTGCTTCCACTTGTACAGCAGGCTTTTATGGGAGTGAAGAAGAAGACCAAACTAACCCTGTCTGTGCCCGGTGTCTCCTGCAGGAGCTGCAGATGGAGGATGAAGACGGTGCTGCAGGATCAGGATCGTTACTCTGTGGAAACAGGTGAGAATAAGAGGACCCCCCCCATCAGTGTGAACGCCTTCAGGCTCCTAAACGAACATTACTGCTGCTGCTAATATATTAATGAGCTGATAGTCTGAAGGTGTTCACAGAAAGTGAAGTGAATGTTATTGCTAGACCCCAAACGGCCGATAGACCGACTGTACAGGTGTTACAGGTGTACAAAGGTGTACAGGCCGTGTGTTTGTGTTGAAGTCAGCTGTACATTCTCTGTACGTTCATTTACTGCGTCCATCTCCTCGCGCCTCCTTCGCACTCTCAGATGTGTCCAGGAGAACCAGGTACTGTGTTCAAAGATGGCGCCTCATTCAGTCTTCTAAAAGTTGCTCACTGGGTGAATTCACTGAGCATGCTCAGTACAGCATACTGTGGGAGGAGGGGGGGGGTTGTGTCAGATTGAACTATAATGTAAAGAAGAAGCTGGGTGTTGGTGCTGAGAGCTGCAGTGTGTTTCTCTCCTCCGTCAGTCGACCTCAGCTCCGTCTGAATAATTTATCACTCCTCTCGGGGGGGGGGGGGGGGGCCGCAACGGTGGTGCTGATTAAAAATTAAAAACGCG
>JAVQJD010066043.1:0-15364 GCA_036023655.1 Nannoperca australis | reverse complement strand
GAGAAGAGAAGAGAAGAGAAGAGAAGAGAAGAGAAGAGAAGAGAAGAGAAGAGAAGAGAAGAGAAGAGAAGAGAAGAGAAGAGAAGAGAAGAGAAGAGCCAGCATCTGGAGACTGCGAGACATCACAGCACTCTGATGGTCAACCTCTTCTCATGCAGGAGGGGTAAAAGGGAGGGAAATCTGTTTACTGTCATCTTCCATCTTGTCAGTCTTTGTTCAGACATCTTGCATCTCCTCCACCAGCTGTTTGTTGCCTGTGTTGACAGATGGCTGCTTCTCTTTGATATGCCCCCCCCCCTCTCTGGGTAAAACTTTTAGGGAATAAGCCAAGTGGGGGTATGGACTACAGTGGGTTTTGCTGAAAGCAGAGAAATCTAGTTGGTCACAGTGAGAAAATGTTGGTCATTTGCAGAACACAATGGTGTATAACATTTCCCAAAGTCTTGATGGAAAATAATTATCTAGACATTATGCATTTGAATGTGGGAACGGGTCCACGTGTGTGTGTAGATCTATTCTACAAAGCTGGCCAAGTTAGACAGATTTTAAGCCAAGCCTCATTTGGAGGGAAGCTGCTGAAAAAAGCATAAGATTGTTACTTTGCACCCCAACAGCATAGACTGGTGTTGCAAGAAGTTTACATTCAGACAAAAAGCAACTGTTGCGCTTTGCTCTCCAGCAGTCTGCAAGCATGTGATCCATCCTTCCATAAATCTGTGACATTCCCATAGCTCACATTGCTAGGCTGCCTCTCTGTGTATGTGTGCGCCTGTGTGAAGTCACCCTACACTGCATGTGAGCATGTTCACGGGACAACAGAGGACTCTTTGAGCCAGGGTACCAGGGTCTGCCCATGCAGCTCAGCCAGCTCAACTATGGGAACCATCCCCGTGCCCAGTCATCCAGCAGGCTGAAACCAGAGCTGCTCAGGAGCAGGCAGCAGACGGCGGGCAGGACCCAGCATTCCAGGGGGAATTTAACTGGGGCTAATGAGCTCTGGGAGGACTCCTCTGAGGAGAAAATGAGGCACACATTCACTGTGCAGCTCCACACACACCTTTAGTCAGTTCCAGAAGTCTGGACACATCTCTGCTATCAAGCATAACACAAGTTTTCGAATATTTTCACATCATGTATAACCAAAAATACATACACATTAGGCTTCAAGCCCAATAGTATGATTTTGGGAACCTGAAAGGTATGGACAATGTTTGGAAATAAACTTTTTTCACTCTCTGGTGGAGATGAGAAGATCGTCCATAACAACTGCCCATTAAAACTCTGTCCATAAATCAAGCAGCTGGTTAGCTTAGCTTAGCACAAAGACTGGAGATTTGGAGAAACAACTAGCATGGCACGGTCCGAACATCCACCCACCAGCACATTGAAAGTTCACTAATGAACACATGTCTCATTTGTTTAATACAAAAGGTTATGTGCTGGACTATTCCCAGCGCAAACTAACCTGCAAAAAGAAGTCAACCTCAATTCTCTCATCCACTCAAGTTTTTGTCCTCAAGATGTTAGTCCTTGCTTATTTGGTGACACCTGCGGTTACTGGTGGTAACTACAAATGCCTTACAATAATACAGGGTATGCAAATTGAATGTTGTTGGTTGTCTACACTGTAGGTGAAAGTAAATAAAACCTTCAAAAGTGAAACCTGTGATGAGGGCAGCTGATTTTATTAAGTCTATTATATACACACACACGCACACACACACACACGTATATATAATACAGTATACACTGTAGGTTATGGATACACAGGTCCTATTTGTCTGTTGCAGGTTGCATAAGATATGGACATGAAAGGCAACAGGCAAAAGCATACAGGCTGTGTGGGTGAAAAGTTGTCTTTCCAGTTGGCTAGGCATCCAGTCATTCGCTCCATCCATCTGTCAGGCCTGTCCCTAGTGGCTACACTGAGGGCTCGCTCTCTCCCACTCTCTCTCTGGCCTGCAATTGTTCAGTGATCCAGACACCGGTCAGCCGCTCGCTCTTTCCATTTTGTCTTCCACTGAGGAGGCTGGAAACCAGACACACAGGCAGGCACTGCCTTGTTACAGCCCACTCACTGTGTTTACATCCAGCAAATTAACACAAACATGGCAGGGGGATATGAGATCCTTCCTGGGGCCTGAACCTAGCAGCAACTGTCACTTACATACCACACAACCAGTACACACACAGTACACACACTGTACACACACAGAGTACACACACACACAGAGTACACACAGAGTACACACACTGTATACACACACAGAGTACACACAGAGTACACACACTGTATACATACACACACACACACACACACAAAGAAAGAAACTGCTCCTGTGACTTCAGACCTCACTAGCACCATCATGGCTCTGCCTTTCAGTTAAGGATGCAGCAGAGCCTGTCACCATACTTATTATACAGGACAGCTACAATCATTTAAATTTAGCATTCAATTTGAAAATGGTATTTCAGGATGCTGTAGATTTAAATAAAAAAACTGAAGTGATTTTTAAAAAGTCTGAGGATGTCAGTCTGAGTAAAGCTCTGGATTTAGAAATACTTGGGTTATAAGATGTAAAGAAAATTATGGTCCTGCCCCGACATCCTACTCATCTGTAAAACAGCCAAATATTTCAGTTACACTGTACCCTCGTCCACTTTGAGGCTTAGCATAAGCAGGCACACAAGACGGCCCACAAAACCACTTAGCTCTTCATGAACAAACAGATCTAACAGAGTGAAAATCTGACTAGTCAAGCTACTTTACTCCCTCTAAGCTTCTGTTGTCTCCTCTGTGGCGGAGGCTTTTGTCTGACAGATGTTTACAGGGGATGGACGATGTTTCCTCGCTGCGTGCTGCCTGGGAAAACATCTGGAGTTTGCAGGGATTTACCAGTAATCCCTTCGGCAAGCTGTGGAGCGCTCTCCTAGAATTTCAATGTGTCTGTAAAGTAAGCAAGCCTTTCTGGGGAAAAAACTGACAGGGCCTGCTTTGTGACAAGCCTTGCTGGGGTCAACAGTTCCCTAAGCTTCTTACCGCTGCAGCTTTTAAGCATAAATAAATTAAACTGGCTTGGCTAAAATGGCTCAAATAAACCCTCATTAAAGTCCTCCAAGCGTGGATGGATGGGCAGAGGGATAAAACTTTCATGCAGATCAACTCATTCATTATTTGACAAAAAAGAAAACTGATTTTTCCATTGGGGTGGTTACACTAGAGGAATCTCCTAAAGCAGCAAACACAATTAGACGCAAGCTGCAAACCTAGAAGCAAAAAAAGCCAACATTAGTCTCCCAATAGACTTCTAATGGAGGATTATATCCTTCAAGAATTTCGTTGAGCAGAATGCTCCACAGGAATGTATAGCATTGGTTTCAACCTTCTCCCTGACTTTCTGTTTGAAATAGGCAATACCACCCAGGAGAGGTTTCCACACCATGTGTCTCTCATATAACATACTGTGGCATCATCAGAGACTGCAATAAGCCTCCCTTAATGACAACCCACACCCCACTCTCTGGTTTTCACAGTCATTACAGTCATTATAGTCACCCCCCTACTATTCAACAAACCAAGCCTGGCATACAGGCTCAGTAAATACAGTCAATCTCTAATCTACAGCCTCTCTCTATGTGGGAATATGGAGAGAGGGGCCACATCTCACACAGCACTGTTCAGACAGTCAGCTCCAATAGACCTCACCAGTGTTACATCTGGGACCTGTGATTTACCCAGTTGTGAGTAAATTACTCATCATATGCCAACAAGATAAAAACAGAGTGAGTAGAATAAATAACAATGGCATGAAAAGTTATCACTGCCAAATCTATTCGCATAACATTCTGGAATGTAAGCATGTCAGCCTTCCAATGTGAATTTGATGAACAGTACATTCTTCTTGATTCAAACTATAAGACTGAGCGCAAAAAGGCAACAAATACTGACTGGCTGTGGTGTAGCGAAGTGAGCAGCAGAGAGGGATCCATGCTATGGAGAAAGAGAAGCATGTTGTAACTAAGCCGATGTTAGGTGAACCAGTAGGCATTATTAATCAGCCAATGTTAAGAAAGCCTCAATTTGTTTGAAGGTTTGAATGCCATAACAGGAGCCTTGAGTGTGTCATTTTGTAGAAAACAGAGTCTGAATTGCAACATTTGATCCAAAATAAATACAACTTGTGGATAAATATTTTGCTGTGTGCGGGACACTGTATGTCTGAACCCCAAGAATCATAAACAATGTACTGTATGTGTATAGCATACTTAACACAATAAACAAGCAGAAGTCACCTACTGCCAAATGCATGCTCTGCAACCAATCATTCCTAGTGTCCTCTAGCTTGGAATGTGTTAAACTATCTGCTTATCTGTAACTAACATTTAGTGATCAGTGGTGGAAAGTACATTTACTAAAGTAATTCACTTTTATGGTTATGTTTAGGCACTATTAGTGAAAGATCCTGGTCTGGTTTTATACAGAGAAAGTCTGCAGTCACAGTGACTTTTGTTTGCCCACCCCAACCACCTCTCTTCTACTTGATACATGATTGTAGTGCTTCATTCCATCAAAAACGAATCAAAACTTGCCAGACAGTGATTACGTTTGTCAGCACAACGTAATTGGGAAAACAATTTGGTACTATATAAATGTGATTCCTAAGAGACAGGGTTGTAAAAACAAACAAGCTTATAAAATACAACATATTGCTAAAAGGTTAAACCAATACCAATGCCTCCCATGTCCAAGCTTTTTTAGCCTAAACAAAACAACAGTGACTAGTTTCAGATGTCTATGAGCAGTTCCCCCCAAAATACGTTTTCCCCCTAAACCTCAAATGGTTTTATCTAAAACAATGTTTGAGGCCCAAAAACATAAATCCAAGACTGCACAAAAAAGCAGCAGACATTAGAAAAAAGTAAAGAAGAAAGAAAATATACAACTTTTGCCTGCCAATTTTGGCAGGGCTATTACTTTAAATACTTAGTAGTAGTAATACTAGTACAGTGCTGATAATTCTTAAGTATACTATAATACTAATATTGAACTGACATGTATTAGAGTAGTTTTACACTGTTGGGCTGATGGATGGATGTACAAGTACCTCAGTAAAGGATCCAGGTAACTCATTCACCTCAGTTAGTGTTAAATGATCAATAAATACTGAATCAAGCAGTGAAAACTTAAATCTTTACATATAGTACTTATAACTTGAGTATACAAGTGTAACCAACTATTTGTGTGCGCTTATGAAACAACAATAGAAAAATAATAACATAACCCAAATCTTCCTTTTGTACAATGACAACTTGTTTCTTTGTACTGATGTTCTCTCACTGTACACTCATAAAGGCATTTGTCAAAGGCCCTACAATGTAAATGTATCTCTCGGAGAACAGCCATCTGGCCATGGGGGAGACCAGAGTTAACAGACCAATCATAGGGCATTTAGTGTGTGTTAAATTGAATTAGTCCAGTGTGAGTCAGGTTGCTGTTCGGCCTCTGTGGGTCTGCGGCCCCAGAATTTGCCCACTGGGGGGTCCTGACACCGGCTTAGAGGACAAAGAGCTGCCAGCAGACACACAGAGCAGGACTTCAGTGCTCTCTTTCCACTCAGAGGAATGCAACCCACCTTCAGTCTCTCCCTCCCTCGCTCCCTCTCACTTCAGGACATGAGCCCACACACAGGGGTAGCAATTACCCTTTCCCCAGACTTCAGTGACCCTGGGTTCTTGACCCAGAAGCCACCATGCTTCGTGCCCTTCTCACCCTTTCTCTTCAGAGAGCGAGGGAGGTGGAGAGGAGGGCAAAAGAAAAGACAGGCACTCAGTCAAAAACGGCCGTACTTGTTTAAGGTCACATCCTATTCGCATGCTGCTGAAAGTGTGCCTGTCAATCACACGTAATCACACGGAGGCTGACTGCTCCTGAGGCAAGACAGCTGGGAGCAACAAAAGCCGACGGCTGCATATGCCCTTCTCCTCCTCTGTCACACACTCAGCTTTCGCTCCAGTCACCATAAGCACTGACACACACATCCTGTTCTTCTGTATACTGTCGTTTAACTGGGAACACGAACATGGAGGAAAACAGAAAAGTAAAGGGAGGCCAGGCCACCTAGGAGTGAAGATCAGTGCCGACAGACATACCACACCAGCTGATTACATTGTTGAATGTTTTATATTTTTGTAGTAAATATTCTGTCTGGAGCTTCTGCAATCAATTCAAGTAGTGTAACGAGATCTTTGTGATTCAACAAGGCTTATAACAAATCAGCTTGACTGTTCTATCTTTACTTAACAAAATCACAGAAATAAAAAAACAGCCATCTTGTCTCGCATCTTTCCATTTCAATTCCCTCCATTATCCTCCCACTTTTTTTGCATCGAATGTGAAGGGGAAATGCTCTCTCTTAACTTTGACCAAATGTAATGGGATGAGCAGTGATTGGAAGGGAAAGAAACATGACGCTGATCTCCACCTTCCACTTTTACACCAGACACTGCCAGCAAACACCCATGCTGTTCTCATGGTTACTTGTCTGAATTGTTGTGTCTTTGCAGAGTTTTACACCAACATTACGTTTTGATCTTTTTTTGTTTTTGGCAGTCTGACCAACACTGCAGTAATGGTTCCAAGTCCAGTAAAACAATAATAAATCATACACAACCAAAGTTGAATGTAGAGCCTTTTTCCATATTTATTAAGAACATTGTTATGGACAAATGTGCTTTTTTACAAGAAGTTAAAAATCTATTATTGTTAATATTCAGTATAAAACAAACAAAATAATAAATAAAAACATTTGGTGGTGAAATATCACATGGCTGTAAAGAGGAATCATTAAAATAGACCCAGCTCTAAAAGATAAAAAGAGCGGCCATCTTCTCACGTCTCAACTTTAAGACTGCTTAAGTACAAAATGGCAGACCAGATGGAAACAGAGCACCTCGGGCACCAACAGATGCTCCCATGAGGCCACTTGGCACACTCACATATCCACAATAACAAACCTGATTATGGCAAAGCCAGTCTGACATATGTACACTGCTGATCCATGTTTTTACAATGCCAAATGTTCTAAATTAACTGTGAAAAAGTATAAACCACAGTAAACAGAGCTCTGCTTTGCCCTGTTTTATGTAATGAGATAGCTTTATTGATCCTACAGGGCAGACACCTGATGCTAAGTGGAGAACTTGATCAGCATAAGGGGTCACCACCAAAACCGTTAGTCATGACACAAAGAGAGACGTGGCTTGAACGGGAGCCTGGCTTAATGGCCGGCCAGCTGACTGACTAGATGGTTGCTGGTGGATGATGTCTGGCTGATTGACTGCCTTGCTGGCTAAATGGCTGGTTAACTGACTGAAAGTAATTGTTAACACTAGCTGTTTTCATTAGCACAGCTGCGAACATTTGGGGAAAGTGCTATGTGCTGGCCCAAAGCTTGGCTCTCACGGTGTAATGCCATCCACACACAGGAGTAACACTAAGGACTTGTGTCCCATCAGTCTCAATCTCATTACACCGGCTGTAGGATCTAATGTCCAGACCAAGACATCACTAAAAACTTTATAACTGCACGACATTACAAGACAAGGTCAGGCCCTCATCATACATACTCATCACAACCTTCTTTACAAACTATGACTACTTACACAACGGTAACTGATATTTTATTGTATGTTCTTTTACACTGTTTTACACTACACTGGTTTATATTTGGATTAAAGACTTCACATTTAACATGCTATTGAGGCATAAAGCAAAGATACATCTTATTAAATACTACATGTGCCTGGCCTTTTGATATTATACATGCTACATTTAGGGTAGGTCATATCTATTTGTAAAACAAACAAATCAAGGATCTCTTGAGACCACAGAATCTCATTCACACGCAAATAACTAGTGTTCTGAATGCAAAAATTGCCCCATCTATTACCAGCTTAATGGCTTAAGCTACATTTGCAAGGATATGCCCACTGTAGCAGGCAGTGTCATAATAACTTAGGCAAGCAAGCACTTATAAAACACACAATACTATCAAATAAATTGCATTAAATATAGCCTCAGCAGTGTATTAGTCTTTTAATGAATTTACCACAGGCCTACAAACCTAAGTCCCACTATGAATTTAAAAGAGCCACTGAGAGAAGATAAAGTATGTCTGGAAAGAGTATCCATGCACAGCTAAATAATTCAAAATTTTCACGGGCAATCAACATCATATTTAGATATAGATAGATAGATATTTGCTAGCACCCTGAGTAGAGGAATCAGGCGAGGAAAAAACAAACATTTACATATGGACTTACCTTCTCGTTGTATTTGAATTTGACATAAAACCAACTGGACTTAATCATCCTTCCACCTTCTGTTCCTGACGGATTCAGTGTGCCGGAAAATCTACGTCTCCTCCAAAGACTGATGTTGAATGTGCAGTGTGGTGACACTGAAATGTTTATGCTACTTTATCCTGCTCGTCTTTGTGCTTGTTCTGTCTCGCTCTGTCTCTGACTTCAAGCCTCTCAGCCTGCTACTGTTTCTTTCACTCCCTCGTCTTTGTAGTGTAATGTAGTGTGGTGTGGTGTGGTGTGCGGTGCCGTGCCGTGTGTGTGTGGCGTGGCGTGGCGGGCTTGGAAGGCTGACAGAAGAGCTCCTCAGATGGGCTTCAGCTGTGTCCAGCAGTGGTGGCAGATGCCAGCAGAGGAGAATGTTTCCCTTCTGAGTGGGCAAACTAAGGACTGAAGCGCCAGCCTCCCTTCACTGCCCTCTCCTTCTCTCCTTCTTCTAACTTTCCAATCTATCCTACGTGCTTTCTCTCCCTCTCTTGCTGCTTTTTAAAATGTTCCCTTTTTCTAGCCCTTTTCTCACTCAATGTCTCCCCCCAGTGCTTCTTATTGCCCTCTTTTATGCACCGTTAAGCTCTTTCAGTCTGACCTCGTTTAACCCCCTTCTGTATCCATTTCAATCTCGCGTTTCTTCTGTAAAGTAACACTGTCTGCTTTATTATTTCTACAGACAGCAGCCCCTGATGTTGCTCTGACCTCGAAGGCACAGCGTTCCCACGAGCCAAATAAACTCTGACGGCTGAACAAATGCGCCCCGAAAATGCTCTGTCAAATGCAGTTATGTCGAGATCAGATTGGATACAGCTCAACTCGGCGTGATAGCTTAAAATATTTACAAGTATTGCAAAAAGGATTGTTATTAGTGTGCTATCTGGTATTCCCATTTCATCAAATGCCAACCGGTGCCTTGCCTGAAATTCAGCTTGTAAATATCTGATCCAAACTTTTTACTAATTTGACACTTGTGTTCTTACTTTGTAACAAAATATTAAATACTGCCCCATTTCCCATTTAAAATCTATTTAAATTCAATTTCAGATACAAGTGTTTTCTAATTGCATTTCTGCTCTTTTAACACACTTAGAACCTCCATTAATGACTTATTTTTGTTTATTAATGTTATCAGCTTTTAAAGTTGTTAGAAAACAGTGGTTTATTTACACAATATTAGTACATGGGTATGCAATCACACTTTTCCAACCAAGCTCCACCCACTTTAAAGTAGGGAGAAATCCACAGACAAAAAGACAAATATATTAATCTCTCATATGAAAGAACCAAAACTGTTATTTGGTTCTTACCCTAACCCTAAACATCCGCATCAGTCATAGTGAGAAGCTGATTGAGAAAATACATTTTCAAGGCTAAGAGTCAAGTACTCACATCAAGTACTGATGCTTCACATAAGCTTCCTGCCAAGAAGTCATGCAGGTGATGTTATCCTGTCATGTGAAGACAAGTCAATTCTTATTTATATAGCACTCCTTTATCACAAATCACACATTTGCCTTAAGTGGCTTTATCAAATAATGAAAAACATTCCTGGATAAGCAAAATTATCAGAAAGAATGAAATCCAGCATACAGACACAGTGGAATAGAAATGATAATTTACAGAGGACAGAAAAACCAAAGACAAAGTTTCATTTTGGCCAATCAATAAAGCGTCAGAGATTTTATTACAGCTAAAGGTAACATGGTAGCCACTGGGAGCATGTTTCTGAAGCAGCGTGTTCATGATTATAGTTAAGTCTTTTGCCAATGTTACATTACATCATATATTACATTGTGAACCCAGTAATATATCTGGGTGTGTTCCCCAGGGTGTGCCATCATTGTAAGTCTTTATTTCTTGGCTGTCTGAAAAATTTTCACATTCCTCAAATTCCTTGTGCATTTGAAAGCTAAATTTCTAATCATGGAACTGAATCAGTCTGCCTGTCCACTATGGCATGAACCCATATATCAGAGAATGTCGGGTTTGTCTAAAGTATGTTTGAACTTTCTCTAAATCACCATGTAAATAAAGCCAGCAGTAAGGAGGCAGGGTTTCAGCAGGGGGCAGAAAGCTGAAATTATGAACTGGACCTTTAAAAAGCCAGTCGCCTACAGTGAAAGCTTAAGGACTAAAAAGGCCACAGACAGAACAGAGCCTGGGCCACCCAACCAATGTTTACATTATGCCACTCCCCCTGGTGCACAGGACCCAGATCCCATACACACAACACTGTGTGTATATAATCATGTCACCTTTGACTGTGGCTTGAAATGTCTGCCAGCTAGAATGAGCTCCTGTATCCCACATGATTTAGCCAAATTTGGCAGCTCCTGAGTTAAACTGAGGCAGCCCCTCTATCATAGGACAGCAGTGGGTTATAAACAAAAGCAATCAGACTCAGTAGTGCCAATAGCCGTGTTAGAACTCATAGAACGATAGGCTACCTTGGCCAGACCTTTACCCAAAGCTTTGTGCCAGCACAAAAAAAAAAAAGTCTGGCAGAACCCATTATCACTGTGAGACAGGGAAACTTACATTTTGGTTTGAATGCATTTGTTATACACAAGTCATGCTTATAAAATTGGGCTTAACAAAGGGACTGTTCATCTGTTTATCTGTACAAAATAATATCTAGGATAAAATGCTGTCTTACCAAGCTGGCTGGTGAGACATTCAGTATGTACATAAGGGACAGGTGTTGTATAAATTAGACAAAGTTAAAATAATTCTTAAGCTAATTGATTTGTCTATTAAGACTGAAATATCTTTCAAATTATAAATTGTTTCTCTGGTATTGTATCCTTGTGTAGACTAATGCTTCATACTGTAAGATCTCTTAGAATATTCAAGATAAGACAATGATCATTAAAAAAGTAATAAGCTGCTAAAAAGGTAATTAAAGCCAGATACAGCCATGTCTGGTATGTTGTGATGTCAGAGGTGCCAGGATTAAATAATGTGCTAGCACATCTCGGACTACCTGTGGTTGCCTTATTAAAAAGGTGCAAATCATTTGAAACAGCATACAGGGATGAAAAGAGCAACGCACAGTGGAAGTGGTAGATGAAGAACAACAAAGTATAGGGAAAACACAAAAATGGGCTGTGTAGTTGACAGATACTATTGCTAACATTGTGGGGTTACCATCTCAAAGTTTGATAGAATGACATAGAAACACATCATTTCTAAATGTGTTAGGCAGAGCTGGCAGGTCAGTGACAACAGGTGAGATGACATGTAAGATTACCTTTGCTGTTACTGGCGAAGGTTTTACTCAAATTTCTGTAGACAAGATAAAATGGGAGTCATGTTTGTTAGATGAATGTAGTACATGATAATGACAATGTGTCCTGCAGGTGTTGGATATACATGTATACACATGTATTATAATTCTATAGTATTATAATTACCATAATACACAATCATATATAATATAATAATTACAAACGTGTAAATGATTGTGGACGAACTTTTGTTTCAACAAAGTACTAAAAGATTTTTGGGAATAGACAGACTGTTACAAAGGAGAGAGAACAGAGAGAATATCCTCACAGCTCACCAGATGATTATGTACAGCACATTATGTACTGACTATTTTTGTATTCTCTACCCAGGAGTCTTTAACCCTTCCCTCTACCTCTTAGCATCCTTTCACTCTGGATTCTCTTTTCAGAGGCCAGCAGTGAAGTCTTGTCAGGTGGGCTTATCTTCAGTGGTTGGTCTTATCAAAAGAAAAACAAACAGCAGGTTCCCTAGACTTGGGCTTGCTAGGGGCCGGCTGTGTGTGGGCTGCTGTATATCATTTGCTCCACTCCTGTTTTCTCCTCCTTACTCTTCTATCGTCTTCTCACTTTCCCCTCTCCTCATGTCACCCACGGGGAGTCTGTAGTGCTGTAATGCTAAGTGACAGCCTGCCTGCCTGCTCACTTCCCACACACATGCCTACGCTTGGCCATGTCCCCCATGGCCATCGCTGTGCCCGGATAACAAAGCTGCAAGAGCTTGGAGGGCCAAAATCCCCCCCAAAAAAATAGAGAAAAGAGGCTCAGGGTATCATTCCAGCGCCTGGTATGTATTTAGACACAATACACAGACTTGAACAAGGCTGAAAAGATGAAGTCATTGCTCTGGTGATAATGTGTCACAGACTATAATGAACACTTGCTGGAGATTATAAGGTTATCTCGAGATCTTTTTGGATATTTAGTTGCCCAATTAAACATAGCGTACAAAGAGATCATAGCAAAACAATTAATTTCAGGGAAGCAGTGTGGAATAACACTAGGTTGGGGAGCATTGTTTATCAGGACCAAGGAGGAAGAACTGGGTTTTCTAGCTGAAGTTTTTGGACTATTATCTAATACAGCGCTATGTCTCAAAGGTGCATATGGTTTGATGATATGTTTCTGAATAGAGAAGCAGCTTTAGAGGCCTACATAGGCCCTGGAGCTCCCTGCCTGCAACGACGCTTTCCCGCTGGGGCCACTGCTTCTCATGGGGGTTAACACAGACCGGTATTTGGATATGATTGTGTCTATGTAACTGACATTGGTGGCTGTAAATCCTCATCCATGTGTGTCCTTGAGCATGACACGTGTATGCATGCCTATAGACATGTGAAAAAGAGTAGGTTTCTGTGTTTGTCTGGGTTCTAGCGAGCGGCAGACATCTCCCTCTTTAATCTTTAAGCACTTGGGGGCTAACACACCTCTGTATTGTTAAATGCAACACAGGTGTCTTACCAAATCAAATGAATGGTAAGAAAAGAGGCAAAAGGAAAGCCTAGGGCAGAGCAATATTTCTTACTTTGTCACCGCTCAATAAGCCTACCTGAATTAAGCATGGTTAGTAAGGGAGGGAAGGAGTTACAGAACTGATTATGTCTGCTAGTCTTTGACTTCCTCCTCTCTCTGTAATACTACTGCACGCACTGGGAGGCAGTGGCCCGACATGGCACGACACAGTGCATGTTTCCTTTCTTCCTCTCCGCAGGCTGTATTGGCCAGCAACACAAAAGGCCATTTCCTGTTCTCCACACACAGATATTAGAGTTGAAGCTGACTCTTTCTGATGGCCAGATAATACAGGCCCCAGCCCCATCTAGGCCACAGCCAGGAAATCATGTTAGCCCCCCACCTCACCCCTCCTCCTGCTAATACTGGGGATTATGGAACCAGGCTGCTTTGGCACATAATGACTTTTGCTGTAACGCAGTGAGGCAACTTGTATTAAGGTCCATGAGGTGCAGTAAAAACCTGAATTTCCTCTTTTGGGAGGGATGAATGCTGTGAAGGCTGTTAACTTTGTAGCACTTTGAATGACTGGAAGAACATTGACATGACTTTAATTATTATCATTAACATAATGGCCTTGCCTCCTAAACACCATTATAAGCTAAAGTGAAAATGCACATTTGTTCACATACATAATCTTCCCAACCAGGGCACTGAAAAGAGTGATAGGAAGAACTTTACTCCTACACTGATTTCAGGTGCTTAAAGTCTGTGATCACAAATGTCAACATTGCGGTAGCGCTAGAAGTCACAGGATAACTAAAGTCAGTAGGACCCGTCTTTTGAAGACCATTAATGTCTGTACAAAATTTCATGACAATACATCCAACCGCTGTTGAGATATTTCAGTTTGGACCAAAGTGGCAGACAACATTGCCATCCATAGAACCATGCCACTAGCATGGCTTAAACCTGCCTGCTATTCTACAACAAAGGCAGCAGCAACAGCCTCACAAAAAGTTGACATACAGAGAGAGATCACAGAGTGGATGAAGGAATACTACAGGGAAGTTCAAGAGGTTTAAAAAAAGACTTACAGATTTACAGCTGTTCATTAAAAGCAGGACGGCACTACTATCATACTGTGAACCAATTAGCATGTTGCAGTCATGTATTTCTGGTGTTGCTACAAGCAGGGACACCAACATGATGTGCAGTGATGAAACTATTCACCACACAACAAGCTTAAAAGAACAGACCTTGTTCATTTAGTGTAGTAATGATGCCCGCTTAGACTCCTTTAGATGTGATGAAATGCAGCAATTTCTCTACCGGTGCGCCGCAAGATGGCTGCACTGACGAGCACTCCGTGTCAACTTTATACCTCATATTTTATATTTTATATTTTTGCTCTGCTGAGTTGACCGATTCTCGTCCAGCACATTTCATTGCATGTTTACCCTGTGTTAACTGCATATGATAAATAAACCTAAACTTAAACTTGAACACAATCTAACTAATGTGATCCAATCTAATTAGTACGCCAGTGTTTATATTCAGTATGTGGGCACATTTGGGGACATTTGTGTGTGTATCAACTCCCTCCCTCAAGTGGAGGGAGGAAAGTTCAAACAAGCTTGAGTACTGTGGGAAACAGTGGGAAAAGAAAATTTAGGTAAGGAAGTCATACATTCTTAATACAGGATTGAAACTCAATAAAACCACAGTAAAACCACAAAACAAGTTCACACAAGAAAATCTTCTCACAATATCCTCACTTAACCGATAAGACATCATGTTTTTAATTAAATTCACAGTAAGAAGCTGTTTTGTATAATACCTACAGTCAAGCCCCAAATGATTCATACCTCTGTCAAATTTTGACTTTAAGTTACTTTTATTCAACCATGTTGGAAATGACACAGGCATCTCCCAGAAGATAAGACGATGTACAAGAGGCATCATTGTGGAGAAAATATTTCTCAGCTTTTATTTATATTTGAACAAAAAGTGGCATGTCCAAAATGATTCATACCTTTCTCAATAATCTATAGAAAAGCCTTTCTTGGCTATTACAGCAATCAAACACTTCCTATAATTGATGACCAGCTTCTTGCATGTCACCACTGATATTTTTTCTTTAGCGATGAGCTCCAACTCTTTCAGGTTGGAGGGTCTCCTTGCCATCACCCTGATCTTTAGCTCCCTCCACAGATTCTCAGTTGGATCCAGTCAGGACTCTGGCTGGGCCGCTGCAAAACGTTCATGTTTTTGTC
>JAVQJD010066033.1:0-12621 GCA_036023655.1 Nannoperca australis | reverse complement strand
TGAACTCAGAGTAGCACCTTCCGCCTCTGTCTCTGCTGATTCTGCATGTTTTGATATGTGCATGTCCCATCTGTTAACATCAGCGCCCCCCCACCAGAAGTCTGTTCTGCTCTGTGGTCAGGTGTTCTGGCGCTGTCCGTGGTGCTGGCGGAGCAGGAAGGGGAGAACCTGTCCGGTCTCTCCAACAACCCAGACAAAGCCATCTTCGCGGTCCGGGAGAACGGCACAACATGCCTGATGGTGGAGTTCGCCGTGAAATTCCTCGTGCCATATGACGTGCTCGCGCTCAACGGGATAGACGTGAGGAATCCCCCGTGCATTTTAATACATGTGGACGTTTAAAAAAAAACGTCAAGCGTGTAAACTGCATACAAAGAATATATTACATGTGTATCCGTTGTGCGTAACTGCACTGCATAAATAACGTTGTACAAGCAAAGCATGTTGACATTTATTTAAATTTGCAGTTTTTTCTCTAATTAATAAGGAACATGTATTTTTAGTACATTAGAATTGGATTTGGAAATTGCTTTTCTGTTGTGTAGTCGTGCGTAAAATGCTGACGCCGCATTAGACCCACCTTCAGGAAAAGGAAAACATTTTCCGATATTCATTATTTTTTTAATCACGAGTAAATTACCTTTTGTTTCTGCTTATAAAAACCACTCATTCAAACACTCCAGCCAGCTTTCTGGATATCCGGTTACACTGTGAGTTCGTGCGTAAAATGGAACGCTAATGCAAAAAGCTCCTTCCAGTGACGTTACAATCTGTAATCTGTCCCTATCGGCCAACGCAGCTGATCACCGAGCAGGCGGTGTTCACTCTGCCCCGCGGTGCAGAAATCGAGGGGAAATGTGGGAGCACGGAGTCAGAGATCCACATAACCTGGAAGAACGGCGCCTACACCCTGCGCATCTACTTCTCTAAGGTGGGCGAGAAATCGACAATAACACATATACTGTACCATCACATGAAATGAAGTCTAAGTTATTTCCTGGAAACACCATGACGCCAACACGCCGCCCTACATCACCTAAATGTCTCACTTGTAGGAAATGCAGCGTCTTGAATTTCAAGTTTATGGCAAATATAGGCTTTTTCCCACTTTAATTAAATAATACTTCCAATCCTATGAAATGTATTTTAGTTGAAGGAAAGGACTTCACTTGTCGTCACAATATATTTAGGTTCTTAAGTCTTCAACATGTTTAGCTGAGCGCAGGCCAACCCGCCCTCTCCATGCAGCGGGAAAAGCCCAGTTTGACGCTTGCGTTTCTCTCTGCGTGTTGCAGGAGTTCCGTGACAAGGACACGGAGGTGTGGAAGATTAACAAGATCCAGTTCGTCTACGACACCTCGGAGACTTCGCATTTCATTAACGCATACAACCGTGAGTCTCCCGCCGGGCCTGTGTACAGTAGCTACTCAGCACATTTCCACCCGTCCACCATTGTATCAGATGGAATTGGAGGGTTGGTTCACAGTGACTTATGACGCACGCATATTAGGACATTTCAGACATTTTACTGGAATTATTAGAGATTTTAGACAGTTACAGTCTGCCTTAACTGAAAATACTCGTATTATAATTATTGCAACGTGAAAAGCAAACCGGCAAAAAGAAACACGTTCATTCATGACTCATCCTCTCTCTCCAGCTGGGCGGCACACAGCCAGCACACACCGCCTGTCGGCCCTGGTGACCCCCGCCGGGCGCTCCTTTGTGTGCACAGCGCAGCAGACTCTCACCCTCATCTCAAGCGACCACCAGAAGGGCATCACCGTCTCCATGTATGACATCCAGATCCAGCCCTTCGACATCGCCTCTGACTTTATGTTCAGCGAACGTAAGAACAAAATACCGTTTTAGAACCGCAGATACGTAAAGCAGGCCAACCGTTACGCGCTTCCACTGTTTGTCATATAATAAAAAACAGAGCTGATGATAATGATGTGAGATCCTCGGGGTGAGGGGGTTACAACTTCACATCACACACACACGCGCGCGCACGCACACACACACACACACACAGAGTATGAGGAGTACATAGGACTGCAGAGACAGAAACAGGGTAAAAAGAGAAAAAAGAAAAGGTGAGAGAGGGAGAGAGGAGAGATGCAAAGAGAGAGAGGTTATTAGGACTTTATGAGTGCAGTCATATCCTTGTCCTCAATGCAGCTTTTATAGACCTCCTCAATGTACCTGGGGCGTCCTCTGAAGCCACCTTGAAAGAATCATTTGCTCTGAGCTGCTGTAAACTAGGCTGTGCTATGCTGCACTGCCTTCCTCCCAGTCTGCATTGGGAGAAACACCTTCAACTTTAAACCACATCACACATACTGTACAGCCAGTTGTGGTTCAGGTGTCCTCCTTCCCCCTTAGACACAAAAGAGGGAAACAAACTGTGTGTGACTGATTGTATAACAGAGAGAGAAGAAACATCTGTGTGAAGGCTGAGCCATTGAGCGAACAAATGCCTCAGGAACAGCGGCTTCTGTGCAAACACACCACTCACAGATAAGCATGCACACCACACACACACACACACACACACACACACACACACACACACACACACGCACACGCACACGCACACGCACACAGACGCACACGCACACGCACACGCGCACGCGCTGCACCTCTATCGACCTATACTGGCTGAACCTGCAAGGGGCCACATGGTGAGTGTGAGGTTCATGCTACAATCGAAGGTAACCAAGACAGTGGGGCTGAGATCAACTCACATATAAAATTATCAATATGATGTTCAATGCAATTACCTGTGTTCCACTGTACACACTGTCATTAAATAATGTATTAGTTTAGTTGGAATAATTCAATTATAACTAAAGATAAAGATAACAGCAGAAATGGCCCACAATTCAGCTCCTCAAATGTAAATATTTGCTTTTTATTACCTTTCACAATAGTAAAGTCAATATTTTCATTTTAGACCTTCAGAGAAACAAAAAAAGAAAATCTAAAGACATCACCTCAGGTTTTAGAAATGTGTTTATAGATTAAATAAAAAAAACTATCTGCAGTTAAAGAATAAATTAGACAGAAGTTTGTAAAATGACAACATGAAGTGATCGTATCAGCATTTGCAATTGTGAATACACCAACACACCATCTTAGGCCTTTTGGGACCCTTGCCAGTCATGTTCAGTCACCTCAACATGTGGACTATATTTATTATTATTCCACTGTTTTGCAGCCTACAAGTGCATCACCGACCAGCGGGAGCGCCTGGAGGAGACGCTCCCCCTCATTCTGGGCTTCATTTTGGCCCTCATCATCGTCATCACGCTCACGGTCTACCACTTCCACCTGAAGCTGACAGCGACCCAGCCCCAGCTCCCCAGAGATCGCTCCATGTACAAGAACATGTAGTCAGCGGCAGGGCGGCGGCTCCCTCAGCTCTCTCCAAAGCTAACCTGATAAAGACTTGTCTCCTCGATGTCCCAGGCCTAACACAGCAGAGGAAAAGTGCCATGCGATGGACTGAATCCTTGACAGAGAAATGTGCGTAGCCTGTACTGTAGGCCCACTGGAACCACTGCAAGTTAATGGGACAGCTTGGGGCATAGCATGGATGTAGTTGGAGGGTAAACTCACCAAAACCTAATTTACCCGGCTGCTGAATTTAATCTTAATGCCATAAATTCATAGTCTGCATTACAGTAACTACAATTTTAATGAAAATAAAAAAACTGAAATGTATGCTTTTATGAAAAAATTGATTCTGATAGATCTGAAAATCCACAACTTGGGGTTACACAGTTTACCTATTTTTTTCCATAACATCACTGGGACCTAGTGTATCACTTCAGTCATATTTCAGAAAAATTGCCAGAGCTTCTGCTGTCATTTGCCAAACGTTTGTTGTCTTCTCCTTCTCTCTCTCTCTCTGAAACTGCTGCTAAATAATTTCAAGACCAAGGTTCTGTATTTACTAATCTTGATCTTTAGTTTTTGTTCAAGAGTCCCTTTTATTTGATTTTTGAATGCAGTCATAGTGTTTCACAGTGGACATGTCTTGTAGTGTGTGCAGTGGCATTCAGAGTTGCAATGTTTTTGCTTTTGACTTCGACAAATCTTTTCTCCACACTGATGTATGGAACATATCAAAGAAGAAAGAAAGAAACATCTGACAAAAATTCTGTACTAAATACTGAAGAATTTATCAGAATGCCATATGAGAGTGTTTATGAAAATGCAAAGAGGTTATACAATTAAAAAAATTATGTGTGTAATATTTTCAGAATCAAAGTCTATGCATAAACCTCTGCTGATGCAATCTTGTGCAGTATTCTTCTGTTTATTGAAATAAATTGCTGGAATCATCTCTATACACCTGTCAAGTTATTTATTATCTATCACATTACTATAATTCACTCTCATCAATCTTTCAAACCTCATTTTAAAAAAATCACAATTTCCTTCCTATACATTGTTAAAACAAACAAGAACACGGTGTTCAAATGAGATAGGGCGTCTGTAAAAGCTGACTGATACTCCTGTCAGAGCAGAGCTATTGATTTTGGAAGGAAACGCAATATGAACAATTCTAATTGAAAATAAATAGAGCATTTTTGTCAGCTACACCTATCTTGTTTCAGCAGCGTGGACGTCATACACCATCCTCAGTCCAAGCACATTAGAGTCAGAGCCCTTAATCCAGTTTTCCACTCCGACTAGCCACGTCATTGGTGGAAATTATCTGTTTCATTCAAGACCTGAAGTGTTTCTGATCTCCTGTTCTATAATTTTCAGGTTAAAATCAGACCAAGCACATATTAATCCCACTACATCTGTACCAACAGACCACAACATTTGGGGAAGGTTGTAACAGTGGTTCTCTGTTCAATAATGTATCAAGCAATACTGTTGTGAGTGTGTAATGTGCAAGATTGTTACAGATTTTGAGTGAATTCTTTGGTTAGTACTCTCAGGACTAGATTGTTTGAGCATCAGTCAATTTATCTTCTCTACTTAAATCAAATGTGACATTAACTTCCATGCTAAATATCCTGAGCACTTTGTCCACAGTCAACTCAAAATACTGAATATTTTTTTAGAAAAAAAGGCTACGACCTTTATTACTTTTAGTAAAAATGTAGTTTTTCAAGTAGCCTACTATTCAAGAGTGTTGGGCCATATTTCTACAAAACAGCCCTCTGTCCCCAGCTAGCACTCACTCTAATGTGATTTATGTTGTAAAGTTTATTCATTTAGATTGATGGGAATAGCTTCTGCAACAAAAATATGTTACAACCCTCCCCAGTTTCACCTCACCTCATCAGCTGATATATGAGCACTACAATATGTAATATATTGCCAAAACTACAGGGAACTAAAACAGCAGGAGTTTCATGAAATCTACAGTATGTGTACACTGGATGTTTATACACTATGTGGAGCCTTTTCTGGCTATTTGTGTGAAGCAATCGCTTCATAAATGAAAAAATAACCTATTCCGTAGTTTGTCACAGCAGGTCAGACACCAGAAGGGGCGCGTTCATTAGGCGTCAATAAAACCAAGGCGCTCAACACGTTCGCGTGCCTGAGGTTGCTATGACGATACACGAACAATGGCGCGCACAGAGTCACAAAGGGCAACAAAGCTAGCTTACAGCCAGTATGTTTCAGCCATAAATACACTTTTAACAGCCTGAACCACTCAACCATTTACCAAATGTAACCAAAGGTTGTGCTACTGGAACAGCTTACTCAACCCCGAAACTGTAAAACACTATCAGAGACTTGTAACAACAAGTCCCAACAAGTTGCAAATAAGCTACAACAAATAAAGAAGTACATTATCACTGCTAACTCGCAGTTCATTTGGAAAAACTCACCTGTTGCTGAGCTTCAGTTCCAGCACTGGAGTCTGTTTTGTTTCCGGGTGTGTTTTTGGCCGAAATAAGCGCTGGATACAAATATCACTTTTCTTCCTCATTTGGGGAAAAAAGTTCTTTAGACTTTAAATGGTGAAATATTTCAGCCACATGGACAGGTTTCTCCACCAGTAGTCCTTTCGCTGTTAAACATTACACAGAAGACGGAAGGCCACCATGTCCTCAAGCTAATTAGGCTAATAACCACATAGGCTAAGGGTAAACATAAACCATACTTGGATATTTCACTCATAAAAGTCGTGGTCAAAAGTGTTTAAAATCCAGTCTCAGCAACCCTTTACGCAGCAGACATTCAGACTTGTCATAGCAGGAAATACACAGCTGTAACAAATGTTACTAATGACGGCTTTGTTACATATCAGTGTCAGCATGCCTGTGCCTGGACCTGTAGCAAGGCTGTGGCCAGGGTTTCCGAAATATCAAAGTCATGAATCCCACTCATCAGTGCCACCTCGTCCATATGAGAAATGTTTGACTAGACACCAATAAAACTGTAATTTCTTTTACATTACATCTATTCATTTAACAGTTTATTTTATTTTAAAATATCTGCTGAAAGGTCAGTCTGCCTCAAAACATTATAGATATAAGATATAATGAAATCTCATTCATTTCATTTTAATTATTCAACTTAATTGTCTTGCCTAAAAACAGTCACATTTAAAAATAGTGACTCTTGCAAACACCTCCTCAGGTTGTTAAAATCCAGTGGTGGAAAGTACTACTGTACTTAAGTACAATTTTCATTTACTTGTACTTTACTTGAGTATTTATATTTGCCGCTTCATAGTTACACACTCCACTACATTTCAGAAGGAAATATTGCACTTTTTATAGCGCTAGATTTGTCTGACCCTTTGGAGGGTCCCGACTTCTAGGATGGAAACCACTGGACGAAACTAGCTGTGAATACAGGATTTTAAATGCAGGACTTATAGAATATGTTTAGACTAATTGCACTTTTACTTAAGTAAAAGATCACCACTGTTAAATTCAAAGAGCGTGAACTCATTGTCTTTAGTGGTTGCAATGGCTCTGATTGAAGCTATTAATTAATGCTATTAATTAAACCTGTGTTTTTGTGATGTATTTCCTATGAAAAACAATCCAATCAAATATCATGGGAGCAATTAATAGTCATTGATTCCATTTAAAGGCCATAAACACACCTCTTTAGATACAAATTCACAATGTTGTGTACCTATATGATGCTAAGTGTTTGGAGCAGTTGAGCATGGCCTTTTGAAAATATGCGGATGTATAACATTATGAACCTTAATGGTAACTCAGTGACTCTACAGCCTTGAGCCCTGCAGTCCCACTGGCCCCAGTACTTGTGCTTTTATTTACTGGGCCGTCAGCGGAGGTATCTTTCTCTGAGAAAGAAGTTCCATTCTCTGTCCCAGCTAAATCAATATCCCATTATAGTGTTTCAAAGGGAAATGGCTCAGAGGAAAGAAAGAAAAATAACCTCATATATTATGGCACCACCGATCCATGGAAGTGTCTTTCTGCTTCTCTGTTCGGAGGTGAAGTTAGGGTGGAATAGTTGGAAATGAAAACTGTTGAATTTAGATAATATGGAAGACCCAAACAACAACAAAGAGAAAATAAACTGTTGATGACTGAAAGGAACTCCCTTAAATAATCTGACAGTGTGCTGTTTAAAAGAAAAATCTCTGTTTGATATGAGACAGCGAGAAGAAGAAGAAGAAAATGAAGAAGAGGAGGAGGAGACTGTAGAGGGTGATGAAGGAAAAATCCATGCAACACATCTCAATGTTTTTATGGGCGTTTTTTAATTGAAACCAGCTTCACTGATAACAAACATGCAATATCACTGTACAAGCCAACACCACAGATAAGTGTTACTCATTCAAGTCTTGACACATTGTCAAGGATTAGCTGGCAGCGCGCGCGCACACACACACACACACTTTCAGATGTTGTACAGAGATAAACACGCTCTACCTCTTTTGCTCTTTGACATACACAAACGTACGCTCACACACACATTCACGTACGCACAGTCATATTTACATATCACAGTGAATGATGGGTAAAAACGATGTGGGGAGGAGGATTACACTGTTCTCCCGGTCCGACCAGAGATGAGAATGGCAACACAGTTCCAGTGATAGCAAGTGTGTGTCTGACTGAGGTGGGATAAGGAGTGAGATGATGACAGTGAGGATGTGAGTAGAAAACGAGACCTTTTATCAGCCTCCTAAAATCTGCGCGATAGGCGGCGGACGTCTTGGATGGGCGCCTCTTAGCATTTAGAGAAACAGGATGAGACTCCTATTATAAAAGAAAAGAAGTCTTGATGGAATAAATCTTCTTTTTCTCCATCAAATCCACTCAATATGTGCTACATTTAAATGCATGGTGCAATTACAGTATCATAAATACAGGGCTTCATGATTTCATAAATAGGTTTGGTGTATTGCTTGGATGATATAACAACTGATATCACTGTCGGCCGATGCGCTTATAGAAATGTAAATCAAAACCTAACAAAGAAATCCAAAACAAAATAAACCAAAAAAAGGCCACACTACCAAAAAATAAACCTTCAATTCCAATAAATAAATAAATATTTTAAAACATCATACAAAATTCTGAAATTACCCTTTTCCCCCAACATTTAATGGAAGTTCTGTCTACAAATGTAAGATAATAAATATATTTAGTATTTTTAGTAACAGTTAGGTTTAGGTGGGTTTATTTGGGATATCTCTCATATGTTTAAGCAAAAAGTGGATTATAAACAGTAGGAAAGATCTCTGCAGAAACTCTATTTAATACTGCTCATATCACAATGGTTACAACACGATAAAATACTGCAAATTATCAAAACTGTACAGAAAAACTTAGAAGTTTCTCTAAAATACATTTTTACTGTTAGTATGTGAGGAGAGAGACACAAGAGAGCTCATCTCTGTTTGAACCGACTGAGCAGCAGCCTCTCCTTCAGATGGGCCGACAACACAGCAGCCGTACAACAGTCATTACCAGTCGAAGACTCCTCTCTGCACGCAGCGGATTGTTCTGCCCTCTGCTGCTCTGGTCTGCAGCAGAGTGCAGGGCCCCATGGTCCCTCCACCTCGTCAGCAGCTCGCAACACAACCATCTGAAGCTCTTGTTGATGGCTACTACGACTCTACATGGAGCTGAAGACTCACAGCCTAGGAAAAGAGAAGACTGCAGCAGGGCGAGCCCACACGTTTCTACTGGACGTCTAGTGAGTTCCTCTGGCACAGTACACTCTTCTACTCCAGTTCATAGTTTCAAAATGGGAGAACATTGTTTTCTTCTTTTCTCTGTCGTGTGTGTTTTTTTATGTATTTCTGAAATATTCCTCTAGCTATTCTACTTCACGGTTACAGGTGTGAGTGTTAGTGGCGCGCCACCAAGCGGTGGTGTGTTTTGGCTGGGTGAGGGCAGTGCCACCCTGGTAATGTGTGTATGTGTGTGTTTTTAGTGTAGAGGAGGAAATGTTTTGGGCCAGCAGGTCAGCGGTGGCGATAGTGTCTCATGAGGGGGACGATGCAGGAAGGGGGTCCAGACAGCTTGAGGAAAGGGTGTTGAAGGAGTTCCTGGGCCGTGGCTCTCTGCGAGGGCTCCCTCACCAGCATCAGATCCAAGAAGGACCTCAGCACCGAAGACACCTGAAGGAGTAAAGAAATGCTTTAAGAACATGGTACGCACATTTTTAGCCACACTAGCAGAATGGCTAAAAATGGTTATGTCAGTCTGTGGGTCGGTCCACCACCACACAATCCAGACCGACATTCATGGTAGCCAGAGAATGATCCCTGTGACTTTACCTTTAGCACCACCATGAGGGTGACGCTTGATGTTCTAAACTAAGAGGAGCTTGTAAACATTCTCACAGAACTGTCAGCGTGGCTGTAAACTCTTTGTCTGGATTAAAGACACACTGCCAGCTAGCATACTAACCAGAGAGACAAAGCTTTAACGACACTGGGTGTAAGCTCTGGTTCACTGATAAAGAGACAAAGGTTGCAATGTTGTGTACATAAAAACCCCAATACAGAAGAAAACTACGACTCCCAAGTAGCATTCCAGTAAGAAACAATCACTGATATTTGAGTTCTGTTTAGCACCCTGCTGATGTTGGGCTTCCTTCCTCTATGCTTACTGTCTTAACAACCAGCACTGAAGTCTTTCTTACCTTGTGCGACTCTTTTAGCCGCGGGGGCAGGTTGTCTCGTATCCTCCTCATGGCCTGCAGAGGGGGTTCATTAAAGTAAGGTGGCTCCCCGTCAACCATCTCGATCACCATGATGCCTAAAGACCAGATATCCACCTGGACACACACAAAAACATCCGTTCAGTCTACATACAGTATACTGGGAAGTCTCTCTGGCTCTCTGTGCAGAGCACCGTTAACCTACGTGTGTGCCGTCCTCACCTCAGTCCCATAAGGTAGTCTAGAGATGACCTCCGGTGCCATCCAGTAGGGCGTGCCCACAAGGGACTTCCTCTTGGGCACCTCTTTGGAAACTTGGGCGCAAAAGCCAAAGTCTGATAGCTTGATCTGCAAACACACACACACACACACACACGTCATTCTGTCCTACTACTAGTGTGTCGACATACAGTACAGACTATATTAGTTCAGAACCTCTGAGTTTGATGTCAGGAAGTGCACTGACCCATTGCTTTCATAGAAGACAGTAATCCCCCGTATTAGCGGTTAATCATCCTTCAATTAATAATGTCTTATCAGCTCGTTAGGAGGCATTAGGCAGGATTTAATTACTGGGGCAAGAGTGGTAATTGATAATGATGAGATTCTGGCACTGGCTGTTGACAAGTGGCAAGGAGTGGCACCCATGGAGAAGGTCAGTGAGCGAGTGAGAATGTGTTGTACTGAAATCGCAGGAACAAGGGTTGTAGCATTGGTTATTAATACCTGGGGTTTTAGTGAGATCCCTGTTTAAATGGGAATTAATAACAGTTTGTGAGTGTGAATGAATAACATGTAGAAACACATGCACAGAGACACACATACACACACACACACACTCATCATGTGCACTTACCCTGCCATCACTGGTCAGGAGAATGGAGTCGCTCTTAATGTCACGGTGGATGACACCCTGTGTGTGCAGGTAGGAAAGAGCCCTCAGCACCGACAAACACACCGTAGCAATCTGCTCTTCATTCATCCTGTGAGGGGACACACACACACACACACACACACACACACACACACACACACACAAATATGTGTCAGCGATGACTTTCATTGTCAAGTAGGACCATATTTGACATGTTGAAAGGACAAAAAAATTACTTATTTATGAAATTGCAGTCCTGGTGTAAATGTTTGCTTTAGCTTCTTGCACTGAATCTGCCTAGAAATGCAACTTAACTGGGGTATAAAATGCAATGGATAAATCACATTAGGCGTTCTAAAACCAACAAATTGAAAATGTGAAAATCACTGAGATTGAGTTTTTTGGAAGAGCAGTCTTGAACTTTTTGTATTATTTGTTTTTTTTATACTAAGCTACTAGGTTTCAATTTACCCTGAATTTACTTGTAGCACTCTCTTGTGCTAGTTAGTAGCCGATGTCATTCCATCCTAATTAAAAACATTATGAGCTATTATTCAAATAACTTGTTCTCACTCATATGTAAATACATATTTATCAAATTATATTTATTTTCATACCTTCATAAGGAATGTAGTCCATTGTATTAATCTTTTCTGTTTTTCATTTCTTATATTTATTAATTTGCAGTTTGCAGTTCTAGTATTATTGCATATAAAATATACACACGGTTATATATGCTTTCTTTAACTCACACAGTATGTTTTCTGTGTATTCTTTTTCCCTGGTGCATTGTAAGAAAGGTAAGACAGATGGCTGTGAGTGAGAAAGACAAGATCGTTTTTTTATTAGGTGAAGAAAAATATGTCTAATTAAATCGATTTGTATTTCTAACTTTGCACTAATTTCCAAAGAAATCACAACAAAAATACTATATTTCCTTACAGAAAGTACATTTGAATATTTTACATAATAACACAAATGAATACTTATATAATTTATTAGGCTACAGCACAGACGGGTGTGGCTTCAGACTTTGCTGTCATTCTAAAGAGATTGCAGTTCAACACAACTATGATGGAGCAGAAATCCGGTTTCAAAATACCCCCCTGTAGCCCGCAGCGGCTGTAGCTGTGCTGTGCAGAGCGGGCAGGAGGGTCCCATATGGAGAGATGGGGCGATGCAGTGCGTCTGACTGAGCTCACACAGAAACTCACAGCTCCATTGAACATTAACATCTAGACCCATCTGGCCAGGCCATGCCGCGTGTTTGTGAGTGAGTGTGTGTGTGTGTACGTGTGTGTGTGCTCTAAGCTGTTATCACATACAGTACATGTGCAGAGAGAGACACGCTCATTTGCAGGCATAGACCAAGGACACGTACATATATGTAGTATTATTGCATATAAAATATACACACACGGTTATATATGCTGTCTTTAACTCACACACACACACACACACACACACACACACACACTTCATCTTATCGCTCAGTCTAAAAGATCCCACTGTTAGAGTAGTCACTTAAAAACTTGCATTATGAGAAACAACCCCCAGGCCACACACACACACACACACACACACACACTACAGACAGCAGATTTTAT
>JAVQJD010066031.1:0-17031 GCA_036023655.1 Nannoperca australis | reverse complement strand
TGCTGAAAGAGGTCATTGCCATCAGGGAATACAGTTTCCATGAAGGGATGTACTTGGTCTGCATACTGTTTAGGTAGGTGCAACGAGTCAAAGTAACATCCACGTGAATGGCACGACCCGAGGTTTCCCAGCAGAACATTGCCCAAAGCATCACAGTGCCCCCGCCGGCTAGCCTTCTTCCCACAGTGCATCCTGGTGCCATGTCTTCCACAGGTAAGTGAAGCACACACAACAAGCCACCCGGTGATTCATCAGACCAGGCCACCTTGCTCCACTGCTTCGTGGTCCAGTTCTGAGGTCCTTGTCAAAGTTGCTCACATCCTTACGCTTGCACATTTTTTCTGCTTCCAACAACTTCAAGGACAACATGTTTGCTACCTAATATATCCCCCCCACTTCACCTGTCAGTGGTTATAATGTTATGGCTGATTGGTGTAGGTCTTTAAAGACAAGTTTTAAGTAATGTAATTCACTATTCCACAGCAAGCAAGTCATGGCATATTAACCATTATACAATTTATCTTTAGCCACACTAGCTATATTTATTAGCAAATGCCCTAAACTAACATGATGAACATGTTAAACATTATACTCGCTAAAAAACTGAGTTAGCATCTTCATTGTAAACATGCTGAAGCATTTAGCTCAAAGCACCACTGTGATGAAGTATTGACTCTAATTTTCTGTGTAATAGAGTGGCGGATGGACAATCTATGTCCACTACACAGAATATAATAAGACATGTTATACAATTCTCTCGAACTTTAACAAATTACCTTAATATTATCCAAGTCAACACCCTTCCTTTCTTTAGAGGTCCTTATTGGAGGTCTTATTACATGAATACAATACTTTCTTAACCCTGAGACCCAAAGTGGGCTCCATTGTTTTTAACAATTCTGTTTCCCAAGTTATTATTACCAATAGCAATGATGGGTAAAACTAAGAAAGACCAATATGTAAAAAAACAAGAGGTTTTATTTAAAGGCTCTCAGGTTATAAGAGGAGTTAACATAATCTAGCAACAACTAGATAAGCATACCCTTAAAGCTAGAAGAATTGAGCGTCACCTGGGAATGCAGCTCTTCAACCTCCAGCCAGCATGCTAAATGTAATTACTGTGATGAGTCCCCTAAGTACCATCACAGTATCCCTTCATTTCCCACTCCCTCTCCTGTGCACTTAAGGCAATACCAGACTTTTATTTTGGCACTGAGAATACTGTTAACCTCAGCTGTGGTTTCAATGTCAAACACATGCATCAGCAGTGATTCATGGCATTATTAAAAAACAATAAAATCAGAGAAAATAATCTTGTATATGCTGCTTGCAAACACACAATGTGCTAGTATTTACATTTAAACATATTTCTAATGCTCTCTCAATAAAATAAAACCACCTTAAGGCTAGATTTGACAAAAAGGAGAAAGATGTATGAGTAAGCTGTATGCATATACTTAGGTGAGAGGGGATAGAAATTGTTTGCGGATGGGTGACGAGGCAGGGAGGATAGAAGACATGGGAAGTGTAATCCATGGTACTTGTGTTGGAACAGAGGTGTTCAAAGAAGGTAATATGCTGGTTTAACCTTTGGAGGGCCAATTCAATGCCCATCACTGCCATGCTATCCACATACAGGCTGAGATATGCAGTGAACTTCCATTTATCTATATCTCCAGGTTTGTACTTAGTCAAAGCCAGAAAGACCCTGCAAGCAAGAGAGACATGAGTCAATTACTCCGGTGTGTGCCTTCAAATGAGAAACGCATATCTAAATACTCTGGTCATTTAAAAAAAGAAAAGTTAACATTTTCCTCTTTGTTGTCTGTTTGATCTGTTTTTGCAGTATATTTCCCTTTGAAGTGCATGGGATAGATGATGACAGTTGTTTTCTTCTACGCATAACTACTACTACTCTACTCTAGTATCTTGTGTTTTAAAGTCACTAATACTTATGTCTGAGAACATTATAAGGCAATTGACATCTCCGCATTGGCATCTTAGACGTCTCTGACCATGCAGTGCACACAATGTACAAATGGAAGTGGATGAGATGGTGGGTCCAGTTGTGTTAAGAAAAGCCCCAAAAATTGTGTCACTGTGTCTGCCTGTTGTTCTCTATCCTGACACTAACTCTCTTCTCATTCCAGAGGCTGCCACTCCCACCTGCCCTGCAGTTCTCCCTGTGCTTCCCACCATCACCAGATCACTTGACTTGCACACCAGATCCCCATCCCTTCATTACCTCTTCATTACCCACTTCAACTCATTGCCCATCTGATCTGTGGTCATAACATTTCAGCTGTCTTACTTTTCCTGCATCTTCTGAATGTTTGCCCGCTTGCCAAGGGGCTTGTTTGGTCTGGTTTGTTTGTTGTCCTTCAGATTTTGTTTGCCAGCTTGTTGCCAACACCAGCCCTAATTACACCATCTACTTTTGAGAATTGAGTGGTGCTAATATAATGGTTAATATGATAGTTCCTCCAGTTTGGACTCTCCGACACTGCTTTTTCTGAAAAGTCAGCACTGGTAAGGCATTTGGTGATTGGTTAATGGCACAGATTTGCACATCAGTGTTCACCAAATTTTAACCCACAAGCAAAAGCTCTATATGGACATTCTTTTCATTAGTGAATCCAGCGATCACAGATTTTGTTGAGTTTGAAAGTCTACTGTTACAAATGCTGCTCACCAAAGTCAGTAGGATTAATCCTCTAGGGACCAGTACAGGGTGGCACAGTGGTTCAGTGGTTAGCACAGCAAGAAAGTTCTGGGTTTGAGCCTGCTGGTCGGCGGGGGCCTTTCTGTGTGGTTTGTATGTTGCGTGGGTTTTCTCCCACAGTCTAAAGACATACATGTTATTTGTTTGATTGGTGATTCTAAATTGGCTGTGTCTCGGTGATGGACTGGCGGCCTGTCCAGGGTGTAGACTGCCTCTCGCCCGATGCTAGCTGGGATCGGCTCCAGCATATCCTGTGACCCTCTACAGGGTAAAGTGGGTATAGATGATGGATGGATGGGACCAGTACACAATTTAATGGCAATCCATGTAATAGTTAAAAGATATTTCAGAGTGTTTGTCCAAAGTGTTGGACTAACACACCAACATTGTCATTCCTAGAGCCATGCTAGTCATTAATTACCTCATACTTGTCACTTGATTTTTGAATTTACAGATATTCCCTCTTTCACTCTTAATAATACAATAAACAAAATGTAGGTGTAGATACAAGATGTGATCATTTCAATGGAAGGTGCACTCTTTTTGCACTATGGTTCCTTTTTGTTTCAGGAAGTTTTCTGAGCCTATGTCAGCTTGCGTATCCAAGATGAAAAATTAACACCTGCACTCAAAATCAGAGTGTGACTTCATGGCCTCATCCTCCAATCTCCTCACTTCTCCTTTCTTCTTCTCTACAGAACCCTGGGAAGAACGGTCACATATTTCTGTCAGCAGGAAGAAATCAAGTGCCCGGTGAAGACCACCACAAATGCATGAATCCATTGAATGTATTTAAATCGGATCCTGGATCATTATGAAACAATAAACAACACAATACACTGTGCTAGATAAATGCATTACTTTGATGGTAACATCTCTCAAAGATGTTGAAAAGACACATTGGAGGATAAAAGCCAACCATGAATACCACTTGAAACTGTATGTCAGGTGTGGAGACTTCGCTGCACTCAGATTATACAGGGCACTGAAACTGCGCGAGGAGAGACATTCAAAACACAATGTGTTATTCATCCTCCACCTTGTGCTACTGTATTCCTCAAATAAGATCAAGGATACAAACTGGCACAGATCACAGTATGAGGGCTCCTGCTGTTAGTTCTGTTATCTGACTGTGAGGAGTGTGATCAGCTCTAACACATCTGAGCAGATCAGGTCTCAAAATGATCTCACTGGGTTTGGTAAAGTGATTTACACACACAAGTGAACATGGTTAAAGCACACACGTGTCACACAGGTGCAGGTTTGCTCAAGGTGATGTTTTTAAGTGAACATTTGTGCTTATCCTGTTAATTGGACTGAAGAAAAAATCCAGAGGTTAAATTCACAATTTACTTCAGTTTTAATGCACCATTAGATTACAGCTGGGATAAAGGGCAGACGCACGTAATATTGCTGAGGGGCACCAGAGGATACGTTTGTCATACACCCTTCAAAAAAGGATCAAAACATTATACCTTGGTAGAAGAATGATGCTAGAATGTAAAAGGGTTTCCTTTTTGATTAAAATCAAAGGCTGAAAGCACTTGAGAATACTGGACGAGCACTGCTGTTGATGACAGTCTCACTGCCGACAGGATCAGCTGCCCTGCTAGAATTCAAATCTAAAAGCAGAGTTTTAAGCTAAAATGCAATAAAGGACAGTCATTAGGGTAACCTTCAATACTAACACTAACCCTTAACACAACACCTAGCCTAAACTAAACTCTTAAAGAAACATAGACTAGCAACATCTTTACTTTGTTGTGACATTTGGTCCAAGAACACAAAGGGTTCAAATCTCTTTTCTGAAAGTGTTATGTTGACTGAGCAGTGATTTTGGCAATGTTAACTGGTGGTAGCATTGCTTGCTAGCTAATACCACACGTTTACTGAATGTACTCAATGTTGCTTCCAGTGGTTTTATTAGGCAACAGTGAGTGCAAACAAGGACAGAGCCAATTCTGATAAGAGTTTCACAGAGCTGAAACTCTCAGTGCAGAATCTAAGGGCTTTTCCATTGCTATTGTGTTTTGTATTTACATTTATGACCTATTCAGCCCAGGGCTCTTGTTGAGGCGAGCGTTTACTTTAAATTAACCATTTATAGTAAAGGAACCAAAGAAAGTCGCCTCCGCAGTCTTTAAGCTCTGGCCACTTATTTTGTCTTAATCACTCTTGTTACTCTGAAAAGCTTTGTAAAGATGTATTTAGACATCAGTATCCCCCATGTTAGTCCTGAGCAAACATACAAAGACAAGCTACCTCACTAAACACTGTAGGGAAGTCTGTCTTGCTTACTGTGATAACAATTCTGCAGGGCCAACATCATTTTTTGTGTACCAGGAGATATAAATTGATTGAGAAACAAACATAATATTACATGCTATCCTTGCACTAATCAAAATGTATATAGCCTACTAATAATTTAAACGATTACATATCAAGTGATAACGCTTAGTGACGAACCCTCATAGATCACTCTACTTTGCGGTTTCCCTCAGCTTTACAAAACATTTGTTTATTTTAACTCAGTGTTTGCAGTCTCTCTTAACTCCATTTCCAGCAGAAGAAGACCATTTTCAATAACAAAAGTCTGATAAAACCATTCTTCACTACTTACTAGCACAAAAAGAAGAAAAAGTTAGAAACTAGCTTATGAACACAGTGTAGCATTTAGCATTTGACATCTTAGCCATAACGAGAGTAATAAGGTGTACAGTACATTTTGTGTTTACAGCTTGTTCCACTGCCAAGGTCTCTTCAGATGGTAAGATGCTTGTTTCAATTTTTTTATATTGTAGAATAACATTAGTTGTAGGTATGCTCCTTTGGACATAACAGCACAGCAAGGTTGTTGACTTTATCCTAAGGGGGCAAGTTAGCTACAATCTACTGTTTAGTACCCTGTACGTTGATGACATTTGTAAGGAGATTGGGATCAAATTAAACATGTGTAATAAGTTAATACTCCATCTGAAACAGCTTCTTTCTGTAGGGTGCACCACTTAATCTTAACAAATGATTCAATAACACAACGTGCTTGAGAGCTGTCGGCAATTACTTTTTTTTCTGTTTCTTATAGTTGTAGTTTAATATAATAATTCCCAATTTTACTACCAGATGGTGATATCCTGCATTTTGCTGTGTCCCCAGCATGGCTTCACTCTGATTGGTCCACAGTGGGATCTATGAATTTTCACCTGTGGTTTGGTCAAGACTGGTGTCTGGCTGGATCCAACACCATGCTGTGTGCATGAAGAAGAGACCCATGCCTTTACTGGTGCTTACAATGAATGAAACAGCAGGGTGGAAGTACAGTTGCAAGTAATGGGCCAAGGTTTAATGATAGGTAAAAACAGTAAAGCAAAAACTGCAAAGAGCCATGGGCATGTTGAAAAATAAAAAAAGAGAGAGGCACAGGATTCTGTTCAAATTTCCATCCCACATGTGCAAAAACACCATTTACATGTCAGTTGTTTTTACAGCCTATTTTATCACTAATGTAATTCTCTCACCATGACGTGACTGCCTATTTTCCTTTGGCAGAGCACATTCCCAGTTAACATGTCACTTTTCCTACTATATCACAAAACACAGGCTGGGATGTGGGTAACGTTGCAGGGGTTATCTTATCTTGTGTGCAAGCTGTGCAAGCATTTGGGGTCAAGCCAGGTAACCAAAACCTTACATACCAGTGTGTTCATTCCTCATTTAGATCTGTGGCACATTAATCATGATTTATTTAGTTTTTGGCACACAGACACAGTGTCAGCTTGTTGATTTGTGCTCTGTTTGTGGCTGATGAGTCTGGTGGTGAGGATCACGCCGAGCCAGACAGACAGGAGAAGACGGAAACAATTAGAAAGTGCATGTTTTTGCATACTAATGTTGCCGAGCACATGTGAAGGGCTAAGTGTCCTTTACCTGAAGCAATTGTGTGTGCTACTTTCCATGTAAGCACACTCAGTAATGCTTAGACTGGGCCTTTCTGGAGGGGGCAAAAGGAACATAAACTAGACACTTCTGTAGACTCAGACGGCATTTGCAGCTATTGCTCTCAAGTCTCAAGTGATACACTGTCAGAAAGCATGGAGATTAGGCTAATTATTTTCTTTGCACTCTCTGGAAAGTTTGTTATTATTTTATTATTCTGTCTCTAACACTCCCTATAATCCCCATTATCTGCAGATTACCTCATTTGAAAAGAATTCACTGGGTAGTCCCCCTCCTTTTTACCTTGGTCAGAGGATGAAATCAACATCTAAATTAGGATACTGGATTAGCACACACACACACACACACACACACCGTACTGTTCTATAGGCAGTATGTGTCTAATTAATGAGATATGGATGGGGGAGCAAACGTGGGAGTACTGTCTCTTGTGATGTTTGGAGAGTAAATTATGGCATTGAGTGAAGAGTAAATTGAATCCATTCGTTGAAACAATTGATGATTTGTGGAGAGCAATCCCATAAGACACAACAATAAAATAATTCGTCCCCAAAATCCCCAGTTAATCTGGTGTAAGTATATGGCACAGTAATCTGCATCATGCCATCTCGCTTAAACTCGTAACTTTATCAAAGGTCTGACTTAAATGAAAGATTAACAAGTGAAACAAAAAAAGTTCAGAACTAAAACTTTATATATTGATAAACATTTACATTTGTTTGTAGGGTATCAAAGTTATCAAAGGGCTACTTATCATCTAACATTAAAGCTGCACTAATCAATAATTTTACATAAATTATCACATGATGATATATGTGAAATGAAAGGAGGTCACTCATGACATACGTTTCCAGAATCTGTGGTTTCCCTGAACTCTTATGGAGTGTTTTTGTTTTGGTTCAGTCCCACTGCAACAGCCAGGTGTTTTCAGTGAACATGAATCAGCTTTATTGGCCAGGTATGTGTACACATACACATACGTTTTTTCATTGCTCTCAATGTACTTACACAGAATAGACATACATACAGCTAAAAATAAGAACAACAAGCTCGACAAGGTAAACATACATATTAAACGTTCAGACAACCTGCTCTCCACCAAACAGCAGACAGACACAGTTGGCGATTAGCTGGTGAACATAGTGAAGCATTTAGCAGCTAAAGAGACAGAGATTCTTCTCAAGAGACCAAAATAATCTGGAATTCAAGTAATTACAAAACAACTGCCAAAACTGTTTACAACAGCACTTAAATGACACATCGTTCCTAGAAATTATAGCATATCATAGTGGAATTGTATTTTAATTTTAATTTATTGTATTTGATAATGTACAAAGATAATCTGTTCTTAGATTTAATGCTCTTGTGATTCTGTCATTGGCAGCGATGTACTTACTTATAGCACTTGTGATTCATCTCTTACAAGTTTGATGAGACATCTTGTTGTTGTCGATCATGGTTCTATGCACTTATGTAAAATTCTTATTTGGAAGTCGATTTGGATAAAAGCGTCTGCTAAATGCCTAAATATAATGTAATGTAATGTAAAAACTCTTCCCAGCAGAACCACCTGTGGTTCCCAAGAATGAGCCTTTAGCACAGTGTTGCCTCTTAACGATGCAGCAGAAATCTAATATCAGACTGAAATCAGCTAAAATAATCTGACTGACTTTCAAATGCTTAGATGTACAATAGCTGGCTTTTGTGAAACAACAGACCTGCGAATGTGTTCATTGGCAAGTCAGAAATTAGTTTTAAGTTTGAACAACTAGTAAGCATATAAAGTCTTCAATTTTGTTCAAAAATTCCTAGAAGTTTTTCTTTTTTCTTTATCTTTTTATGAAAACCTAAATACAGAATGTCATTCTCTCATTTTGGCTTAAAAGCAGGGCTTGGATGTGAAGCACAGGCCAGGTTCACGAGGAGGTTGCTCTCTCATAAATCTGTCGTCACTGCGGCACACAGTAGAACCAGGCCGGCCCTCGCTGATTTACACCCTGTGGGGGAATGATGGGCAGGCAGTCGGGCCGACAGCCTCTGCTCCATGTCTGGACGTTGTCGCAGGACCAAGCGGACAGGCTTAGGCTGGAGGGGTGGGGCTCCACTTGAGACTGTCCAGGGAGAAGGAAACACAAGCCAACAAAGCCCCCTTTACAGTACAAGGCAGTGATGGAGCGCTGTGGTAGGAAAACACACAGCCTTTCCTTCTGCTGAGTAAGGCTGCCGAGGGTTACGCTTTGACGCTAATGCTAACTGAACTAGTTATGGGAGGATTATGTCCCCCTGCTTGTTCTCAGGGTGTGTGTGTACATGTTGTAAGTGTGTGTGTGTGTGTGTGTGGGTAGTGTGAGAGTGTGTAAATGTGGGGTGTGGGAAGTGTGAGAGTATGTTTGGGTAGGTGGGAGTGTGTATGTGCATTAGCGCTCATATGAATGTGAGTGCATTTACCAGTGAGAATGAATGTGGGTGTGAACATGTATGAAATGTGTCGTTCATGTGTGCTTAAGGTGTGTATTTACTATTTGTCTGCATATGTGTGTGTACATTTTTGTTTGTCATGTCATAAGTCTGTATGTGGGTGTGAATATGCACTGTGTGAGGTGGGTGCCTTTCATATCCTTGTGGGTTTATATACACATGAATATGTGTATCCTCAGGAGGATGAACGTGTGTGTGTGTGTGTGTGTGTGCCTGTTTAATATGTGCGGGGCTGGTGGTGCAGCCATTGTAGCGTTACCTCAGTATTCCCACAACAAATTATATTCACTTGTGATTTCAATAAATTGGTGTCAGAGAGCAGGGAATAATTATGCTGTGTATAAAATACATTGTTTATTCTGCTACATGCTTGCTGCCATACTTGATACATAATATACGATATCAGCATATTGTCACAAGTCCTATTTAAGTGTTCTCAGATTGGCTTTGAAGAGATTAATTCCTTATAAATGAAGAACTACTTTAAGTTAAAAGACTAAAATTGTTGTAAATTTGACATTTTTAAATGTAAGTGTTCTACACTTTTCTAGCTTTTCCAAATGGAGCTGGTGTGAGGTACAAGCAACCGCTCTGTGGCCCCAGACCCTCTGGAGCCCCAGCTTCACTGTGGTGAATGTTCACCATTCAATTTCAATTTCAACTGTAATTGAAATGACAAGGCCCTTGACTGGGCCCCTAAATTTATATGGGAGAGACAAATTAAGGTAAATGGTAAAATGACAGACGTTCTAGTGACGTTACAGGTGTGCTCACTTTTCAGTTTCACCTCCAAATAAAGTGGTCGCTGTGTGTGGCCAAACCATCAGCCCGTTCACAACCTGTAGAATCGAGTGACTACACATCTAACCTGCTTTTAACAATGTTGTGCCCTTCCAGATCTCAGCAATAACTTAAAGAGGTATTACTTAAACACACTTAAATATTTTTTTAAGCTGTAAACTAAATCAAATGACTGTACTGTAATGAGACACATCAATGCTGTTTCTTATCAAATGTATAACAATCTCCAGGTTAAAGGCCAACGCTAACAGAGTTGACTGGTTGGATCTTAACTCTGTCGTGAAATGTATATGAAAAAGTCAGTCAGTCTCCCTGTGTGCCCTGACCCACACACAACACAGCCACGTGGCCACGTCTTCTACAATTGTTGTTCCCTCATTACAGTTTTTAAATTTGCTGGGAGAGAGGCTTCTAGCAGAATTTGAGGGTGAAGTTACACTTAAGTACAGTGTTATGTGTTATGATACTCCACATGGCCAGAGCTACACAATATACACACAATATACAATGCAAGTTGTAATAACCTGTAGTTTTCCTTTAATAGCTACATTTTGTAAGTTTGTATTGTGCTCACATGATGCGTTTGATTAGTTCACAGGACACTGTAAGATGCAGGTGGGGTTTTCACGCCAGGTCCCCAGAGTCAGTTCATCCAGCTGTGGTCAGTGGTCTCATTCATGCTCAGAACCACTTTGCTGTTCATCTGTTTGTCTACCAGGTGACTAAACACTATCCAATCACACTCATACTCTGCTGATCACTTCATGGCAACTCTGCATGCTGCAACACCACCTTAAATTCTTCTTTATGTGAATTAAGCTTTTGAATTGTAGATATATCATTTGGTAAATAAAACACATTTTTTGACTACTCGTTTTAATTTGACAATACAGCCATTACTCCTAGATAAAAGCCCTGCAAGTTGTTTTCTCTTAATATACAAGCATGAGTCACCATGAACATTAACAAGTAGTGACAAACTGAGGCACAAAAGGGATAATTATGCCCTTTAAAACATTGTTTTGATCTGTGAACATGATTAATTAACTATTAATGAGCACATCATGTTGAGATCAAAATCATGTTTCCCCCTCTGTGTGTTTGTGGGGCGTTCATGTGTTCAGTGTGAATGAACACACATCTCTGACTTTGTGCTGGGATATTCATGTTACTCCCATGGGGGCGCTCTTGAGTCATACTCTGAGGAAAAAATGGAGTGAGAACAGTTTTCTCAGACAGAGAGAAAGACAAATATGACAAATGCACTCTCACAAATACACAAACACACTGAGAGAGAGAGAGAGAGAGAGAGAGAGAGAGAGAGCATGAGAGTGAACAGGACCCGCCTTGTCTCCTGCTGCCTCCGTCCGTGCGGGCAGTGTTGTAGCTTGTGGTGCTCAGCCTCTCTGGGAGGGGCTCTGTCATTGTGCAGCACCCGGCTGTATTGTTTCGATGTGTGACTGTTTTGGGTGTAAGGAGCTTTCCCAGGGTCTGTCCTACCAGTGCATGGAGCCCTGCATTTCAGTTCCAACGCATAGCCCCTTCCTGTCATTCACAGCTGGTTCCTTCCCCTGTCCACCCAGGAAAGTATAAAGGAAAGAAGAAGTCCATCCCAATCCCTTGTAACTCTCTTTATTATGCCCTGACTCATTTCCATCCATCTGCTGAATCATATGCAAAGATCTTGGTTTGATAATAAAATGTTAGTGCGAAAATTATATAGTAGAACTGAGAGTATATATCTTCTCAGGGACCTTATAATGATTTCAAGTCAGAGGCTTACTGAATAATAAAATCATTTGAAATCCTGTTAATGACAAAAATACTTGTTAGTTGTTTGGAATGAATTGCAGATATTCCCTATGCACAAAGTTTCCTCCCCCCTCACAGGTATTTTATGTTTTATGTATCTGTGTATTTAATAACTGTTTCCTGTGTACTACATTCTCATATATGCTTTGGATCCCCCCCATTCATTATTGTATGATAGATTTTAGTGCTGAGAAAAAATAAATAGTGTAACTTTTGGGATGGCTTCATGTACGCCTTTGAAGTTAACTTTGTCTTTGGATTTTGATTAATAAACACTAAATAAATGTGTTATGCTGGATCAAATACTGTTGATCTGCCAGAGTCTGATAAATCTCTTTGTTCAATGACATGTTGGGAGTTACAGTTTGTTCATCTTTTATCTTATTATTAGCTCCAACATATTCAGTAAAAACAGATTATCTGTTTTTACTGAATGCTCTGATTATCTTTACATTGTTGTTTTTTCCACCCTCCTTTGTATTGTCCCTTTACCTTATCTTTTTCATCATTTTCACAAGTGTTTGTTTGTTTTTTTGTGTTTTGAAAAAAATGACAAAGAGAAAGAAGGCGATGTTTCAAAAAATTGAGTAATTGGAGGAAAGAAAGTGTGGATCAATGTCAAAGCATATTTACAATTTTTTCCCAAAATTTCAAGAAACACTCTGAACATACTGATAATTCATTAAATGATCAAATTTAACTTAACTTCTGGTCACCTTAGAAATTTTCAAATACCAAACCACATAGATTTCCTAAGGGGTTGAAGTTGGTGGAGACCAAAATATAACTAGTTACATATTGGACCTGTATTCATATGGTATCTAAGAAACGACTCCATGTGAATGCCAATATTGCTCTCTGTCTGCTGAATGTGTTAATAGGTAACTGACTAAAATGTCAGATGTGTTTATAGCTCCTTCCACTGCCCAAAGTGACAAAAACTAAAATCAGTCAATACATCTTAGGGCTCTGATGAAAGACCATTTCTTAAACATCTCTTCAACTTATGCAATTTTAGAAAATGTAATAGTGGGTAGAGGTAGGTGTAGATTATTATGGTGGGTTGGGGGTGCATCACACAGGCAGCCTAGGCTACTGCAGAGTCAAAAATATGAAAATATTCAGCATAAAACAGACAACAATGTCGCCCGCACAGTCGTCCTTATGCTTCATTAGACAATGCACATTTGTTTCTTTTATATGTAGCACCCCATCACTGGGCTACATATATATACACTGCATTGAGTATTTTCTAATTGTTACTAGAGGTCTAGTGTGTCAGAGTAATGCTTCAATATCCACAACAAGGGCTCAAGGTGAAGAGTGATCTGAGCATGTGCTGCTGTGGAACAAAGTGAAAAGCAAGTAAGCAAAACTTTGCGCCTAACTTTTTTAATTTGCTCCACAGGGTTTGGGAGGCAATTAAAAAAAAAAACACTTGCTGAGAAAACAAAAAATGTTCTTGTTGCTATTTGTGTCAGTGCAGATGGATTATGAGATGGGTGGACTGATGAGTCACAAAACCGTGAGAGGTTAAATGTGTTTGAGTCAGGCATAATTTCCTCACCGGGGTGACTATTTCAGAGGTTAGGTTGCACTCAAGCACATATTTTGCATTAATGTCTTGTTTTTTTCTTTAACACGAATCCAACCCAACCAAATGTTGTTGTACTATACTGCCTCTTTAACACCATTGTTTTGTTGAGGTAAAAAACATATTGCTTTTACAGTTCAGTCTGAAGCTTATAAGTAGTAGGTGTTCTCTCTCAAATACAAACCCAAAGCCATCAGACAAATAGAGACTAGTTTCATATCTGCTCCAACACATTGGCGATTCAGTTTAGTAGGCCAGATCTAGTAGGCCACTGAGCTGACCAGTTCCAGAATACCAGGGCCAAGGCTAAACCCATAGCAAAGAAGAAACCAATTTCTGGGCAACATGGAGACTTGCAATTCAACTTAAATGCCTTAAAAGGTTTCAGTTAGAGGGTGTTATGAAGCAGCTGAGGAAGTAACAGACATATTTTATAGCGGCTAAATGATGAAACCACGTCTCATAATAAAACCTGTGAAAAATGTGCTCCTGTGCTGGAGATAAATGCCACCCAGCTTTTAATGTGGTTCAGCAGAAGGTAACTCATTTTGCTCCAGTCATTCTACTTCCTATTGATAATAAACAGGCTAAAACACTTCCTGCCTCTATATATACCTTGCTAAAGCAAACAGTGGTGTTTGTCGTGGCACTAGAAACAGAGGATGGCGGGCCTGTGTCTGGAGAAACAGCCTCTGTCTATCGAGGCCAGGATATAGAGCCTAAGATAGGAGCCACAATACAATGGTCACCAAAGGGCGGCTCTCTGAATGCTTACCCAAAGAATGACCAATGACTGGTACCTTGCATATCCTAAAAGAAACATACCAAAAAAGAAAAACAGCCACAATGCATTAAAGTTCCCAGTTAGTGTAGTGAAGTTTCAGATTTTACCCTATTGTATCTGAGGGTTTGGGTTAGGGCAGCATGTTAAACTTGTATCCCATTTATCAAAAAAGAAATGCAGATGAAAAAATGAATCATGCAATAACAAAGCTAACCCTTGATTATTTATATATGATTGATCATTATGTAAATAATTGAGGTGACATTTTACATAGTACTCTTGAGTGCTGCTATATTGATCATGAAAGCAGTCTAAAGCTTGCTACTACAGATGCATAGACTCCACTTCACTGCAGTAATGAAAGAATTACATAAACAATGACTAAGTTTACATGCACACTAATTTTAGAGTATTATCCGAATACGACAGTGTTCTGAATTTGATACGGGTCATGTAAACAGCATGTTCTGTTTGAACAAACCAACTAGCCAACAGTTTGTAAGACTGGGGAACGATGCATGCACAAGAGAAAAGCACACATTTCTGGTGGGACAGAGAAACACACCTACGGTTAAACATTATGAAAGACTTGGATATGGTTTTGGCAGGTTTTTGCATATGCGCAAATATCACAACTCTGACCTTTTCAAGAAAGTGGCTGAACAAATAAAAGAGGGAGGCTGTGTTTGCACGGTCTACCAACATTGGCAAACTTTGACGCAAAGAATGATAAATGAGCACGCCCTGTCAAATATTAGTAAAATATTCATTTTTATTACCCAGGTAAACAGCATGGTAGCAATATCGCATTTTTGAGAAAAAGGGCAAAAAACTAAATATTTTGTGTATGTAAACAGAAAAAATTTACATATCTCTGGTGAAATGAAGGCTGGTCAATTGGAAACCAAATGTGCCTTTTTTTAAGTAGCAATACTTTGCTTTGGGTTGTTAACACATTTAATTGAACCAGTTAAGTTTAACAAGCCAAAGTATTGTGAGACTACAGACACAGCTATTAGTTTATGGGGGGGGGATGGCAATCCCTAACAGTAACTAAATGCTATGAAAAAAAAATCATTGTTGTTTAACTTTTAATAGTTAAGTTGATGGTGCTGATGGTGGCGTTTAATCTGTTTGCCATGTATGCCTATTGGAAACTTAAATGTAGTGACATTACAATGTCTGCAACATCATACAAATGGGAAATGTTCACCTTATGTGAGAGTGCCCTGAGATAACTTTGTTATGATATGGCGCTATATAAATAAAATTGAATTGAATTGAATTGAATGTCATGTCACCTCCCCCATTTAACCATTCAATTTTAGACTTGGATCTTATGGTAAGAGTTAGTCATAGAATGAGTAATTATTAAGTTTAGGGTAAGCCTATAGGGAATGAATTAAATGATCTAAAAGTCAATGAAATTTGACAAAATATTTTGTGTGTGTGTTTTAGATCCGTCGTTCTTTACCTGTCCACCAGTGTTGCACTGCACTCTTCACAGCTGCTGCTTATTCCCACACCTGCCCTGCTGCCTATCTCCAATGTCCCCAGGTGCATGAAATTATGTAATCAGTCTTGGAGTTCTTTCCCTCAAGTTTCCCTCATTTGTCTGATTACACACAACAAGGAATACAGACCAGTGCTGTTTACTAGTCTGCCAACAATTTACTGGCTGTTTACCAATGTTTGGTTTGCCTGATTCAACCAGGCTGATGTCTGCTATAGATGTACTTGTGTAAGTGTGCTTTAATTAAAGCTGCCCGTTGTTGGCCTCTGTGTATAGGTCTTGTTGCCTAACAACGCTATTACATTTCAATCAGGAGAGAGGGAACACATATTTTATAAACATGTGCACAATAAAGATAAGAAATGTAAAGAGTCTTAAGCGATAAGACCCCATCAGGACGTTATCATTTTTTAGGGGGTAGTGAGGCTGAGTAGTATATGGTACCACCCTGATGGGGTCTACAAACTGCTGCTGGTGGTTATGGGATGAAGAGAATGGCTGAAATATACATAGAGGACAGGGCTTCTGGTGAGCTCAGACCTGGGAGGTGACTGGAGGTTAATGGTTGTGGAGAAGGGTCACGCCGATTAGCACTGAAATGTCAGCTGACAGCAGCAGAAAGCAGCAGCGAATTTAAAGTTCGACAGCAATGATATGATTGGCTGATCTGGTTGGTTTAACTGGAAGAGAAAACGCACATAGTCCGCTGATTACAGAGAAAGCAAGAGAAAAGGGGGAGAGAGAGAGAGAAATGTGAATGAATGACTAGCATTACCAATAGCATCAGCGTCTCATCAGCGTCTGTAAGTTCAGTCAGCGTCTGACTGAACTTACACTAAGCTTCATAAGTTTTGCGTTTAAATATTAGTGGCTTATTATTAGACTTAACTTTGCAACCTATTGTTTATTGTGTACTTTAATTTTTCTTTAAAACATATGAACACTTATATACCCTCTTGGTCTACCCTATCCAGTGCCATCAATACTTCCCATTCACCCAGTTCAGCACTCTCTCCTACCCGTCAACCACCCCTCATTCTCTACATCTCTGTAACTCAGATCTATTCATACAGAAATAATATTTAAAAAAATATACATCACATTTATCAATCCTATTGATGTTGCAGATTACCCAGGAAACAACACAATATCAAGGCAAGGCAAGGCAAGGCAAGTTTATTTATATATCACCTTTCATACACGGATGCAATTCAAAGTGCTGTACAGAGAAAAGGACAACAACAAAAAAAAGCGGTAGTTATAATCATAATTCAAACAAAAGGAAATGAATATACATAAAAAAGCAGTTTTAAAAGATAAAATGAATTAAAAGGATAAAAAGAAAGCAATAGTTAAAACTAATCATAAATGAA